>JAODLC010000052.1:6801033-6817795 GCA_026781145.1 Hippopotamyrus pictus | reverse complement strand
GTGTGTGTGTGTGGGGGGGGGGGGGGGGGGCTATCCTCTCGGTCGGGTGGTGAAACAGACCTCGGGTGCGTCCGCTATTATTTAAATAAATGCTAAGTGAGCCTATCTGAGTGCATCGATGTGCAAAGCGCGTCCGCACAGATTAGCTTCAAATACGAAGGCATGTTTAAAGGGTACTTTTCTGCCTGACTTTGTCTTTCAGCGCACACTGCGGCGGTATCTTTTCTGTCAAGCGCGTTTTCTCACGTGGTTTTTGTTTTTGTCGTTGAGCACAAACACCTGTTTAAACGGGTTCTGAGACGTTCGATGCCCGGGGAACAAAGACATCGATCACATCTCATGGTTTAGATCCCATATAAACACACGCCAGTCACCTGTCATGGTTCAGATCCCATACAAACACGCCGATCACCTCTCATGGTTCAGATCCCATACAAACACGCCGATCACCTCTCATAGTTCAGATCCCATACAATCACACGCCGATCACCTCATTATTCTGATATACCATACAAACACACACCGATCAATCTTATTCTGATCCCATACAAACACACGCCGATCAACTGCGTTGGTTCAGATCCCATACAAACAGGCGCCGATCAACTCTCATGGTTTATATCCCATACAAACGCACTCCGATCACCTCTCGTGGTTCAGATCCCATAAAACCATACGCCGATCACATCTCATGGTTGAGATCCCATACAAACACGCGCCGATCACCTCTAATGGTTCAGATCCCAGACAAAGCTGCTCCACCTACCTTTCATCCAGTCCACCACTTGACTCGGGCTCCATTTGCTGACCGGCTCCATCACGAGTGCCATGAGGACCTTTGCGCTCTGTCCTCGTTGCGCAGCGTGGGAAATGCACGGCTGTCCCAGGAGCGCCGCTTCTTCGGCTGCGGCTGCGGCTCGTCCTCCCCGGCGCTCCGTGGGACCCGCTTCGCATGCAGATGGCGGAGCAGCTTTGCCCGGCTTCTCTAGCGGTTCTCCGCTGGAATTCGCCTCATTCCCTCGGACTGGGCAGTTATGTCCGCCTGGGTGGCTCCTTTATTCCTCATTCAAGGCTGCTTTCCACCCTCCGCTTTTCTGCCGTGCGCATCGCAGCCCTTTCACACCGTCCTTCGGGGGCGAATTGGACCGAGCCCAGATTCTGGAGCACGTTCTCCTGGCATCGTTTGTCCCCTTTCCCTGCTTGCAGACAGGCTGCCTCCGCTCCGCTCCCGGCGTCTCCTCCGGCAGAAGGACGCCGCCTATCGGCACTGTCAGCTGAGAGAGGCGCTCGGTGTTGGTAAACAGCGAGACTTAACCCACCCACGCAATGACACGGTCGAGAAATAATGTGCGTTTAATAATCTGCGTCGGAAATCTAACGCTGCTGGACGTATATGTGCTGCGGGGTGCCGATGTATTATAATAACAGCTGCGACAGCGGCGATAATGATGCGCAAGAAATGCTTTGTTCTGTGCGCCTCTTTCTCCTCCTTTGTGTCTCGAGCTTTCTCACCGGACCGGGAAGGCTGCGGTACCACCGATCCGGAGAGGACTCCCACCGAACCGACACAGGGGGCAGACCCGCCTCCGGGGCAGCACACGGGCTAAACAAGCATTAACGTCTCCCGAGCGAAATAAACATTGCAGTTTATTTCCGACATTTCGGACACGATTGAGTGCGTCCGGGCTTAGTCTGTGTCGGCACGTCATTGTAGTAGCTGTAGAAAATCGTGTTTCTTGACCAAAACAAATGGATCACGAACTGAAAGTGAAATCAATAGAGCACATTAACCCAACAGGTTAGGGGCGGTGTGTTTAAAAGTCTGACACGAGGGTAACATTAGGCTACATTCTCATTTTCATATAACATGGGCAAATAAGTCATTTGGCACTTAAGTAAGCGAGGGTAAAACCCAGTGTGGCGCAAAATAAAATGACTAATTATTGGTGGGTTGAATCAGTTGTGCAGGTCCTCATGTTTCCGACGCCCGAGACGGTTCCATTTCGGAAGGAGTGTTTCCGATCGAAGCGCTGTTTGTTACGCTTTTCTTGGTGAAAGACGGGCTGAGAGTGATGTACTGTGCAGGTAGAAAGGAGGCGACACGTCAGCTAAATGGCTTGAAAAAGAAACAAATGAAGATAGCAGATCATTTATGTTTGGAGGGAGTGGAGCGGATAACGGAGAGCTTTAGTGTTTCACTTGTTGACCAGGTTTGGGGACACCAATTTCAGGCAAGGCACAGAAACACTGATGCTGCTTATACTGGAAATAGATTTAAGATAGCAAACACAAAGGAACTCGGAAAGACAGCAGCCATGGCAATAATGACATTCACTACACATCATCATTTCGGACGACAATCCACCAGGAGTTAATTTAGCTGCTTAGTATACTGGGGTGATTAGAAGGCAGTGGTTTTGGTGAGAGAATCTCAACGGCGAAGCAGCCACTAGAAACAGCCGGACTAACGAACATGTTATGTCTTTGCTGTGTATCATGAAATATGATTGGTATTTGAGCAGTCTGGCATGCAGGGAGCACGCTGATCGCGAGGTAGGAAAGACGTGTGCCGTTCTCACCCCCACAGGACGCGCACCAGTGCCAGACGCTAAAGCAGGTGTGGAAAAGAGAGGGGGGGACGTTACATAATCGCACTGGCTGTGAGAAAGCTTCTTGCAGCACAGGACATGAGCAGTTTAACGCCCACCTGTGTGTGTGTGTGTGTGTGTGTAACCAGCTCAGAGTCAGAGCTAACACCTGTGTGTGTGTGTGTGTGTGTGTGTGTGCGCGTGTGGGACTGCATGTAGAGCTAGCTGTGGTAAAATCTATTACTTTTTAGCTTGTAGGGACATTTTTCAGGTCCCCACAATATAAACCTCAATCTTATAAAAATCTGTAAACCCATTTAAAAAACTAGCACTGTCTAAAGTCTTGCATTTTGTTGGGTTACTTATAGTTAAGGTTAGGGCTGAAATGTAGTAGAAATGAATGGCGAGTCCCCACAAAAATATTGATGCCCCCCCCCTCTCTGTATTTGTAATTAGTACATCGTCGGGACCAGATTTTCCTACAATATGATAAAAACCTGTACCATTTACCATTATACCACATTTTTTTGATCCCCACAAGGATAACCTCAGTTTTATAAAATCCATGAATGCAAAAACTAAAAATGCCAAAATACTTGTGTTCTGTTTGGTTATTAATGGTTAGGGCTGAGTAGGGGATGTCCCATAGAAATGATTGGAGAGTTTCCATAAAGATATGAATATGTGGACTGTGTGTGTGTGTGTGTGTGTGTGTGTGTGTGTGTGTGTGTGTGTGTAGTCAGCCCAGAGTCAGAGGTAACCTGCAATACTTTGCCGTGGCTCACTCAGAACACAGAAGCTGCTCTTCAGCTGCTCTTACTGCTCTAAGAGCACAATCCAGCCTTTCTCACACTCTCACATCATGAGAGCAGTCAAGTTAGTGAGCTGACTGGTCAGCAAGATGGAAAATCAGATACAGTTAGCGGCAGTAGGATCAGCCTGCTGTGACGGAGCAGCCCAGAGGGGCCCCCGCCGACGTCATTCTGGCAGTTTGCGTCTTGTTAACCACACCCCCCAGGGAACCCCTTGTCGGGACTCCACCCAACCTGAAAATCCTGCTCTGCTGGTTCTTAATTACCAATCCCTCTTTCGCTGCCAGAAGCTGCTGGAAGAACTGGTATTGTATTGTGGGCCACGCCCCTTCCCAGCTGCAATCATGGTTTCCTGATTGCTCTGCTGTTTTTAGTGCATGTGGTAGAGTTGCCGAATTTGACATCTTCCCTCTTCGTTCTGATTTTGCCTGTCTGGTTTTCTGATTTCATTTTTGCCCCAAGACGATGTGTTTTTGCCTTGCTTCTGACTGACTGTTGCACATCGCCTGCCAGCCATTCTGTGCCTTTTCTGCTGGTTTGATCTCTGGTTGCTGTCTCTGTCTCTGACCTGGACTATCTGAGTACAGTTTTGCCTGCATAATAAACCTGGTTCCCTGGAGCCGATCCACATCAGCATCCTCCTTACCGCTGCATTGTGAAGTCCAGCAGTGTTTGAATAATCCAGATTCACTGTCCACCTCCTTTCCTGATGGCTGGGGGATGAATCTGATTTACCTTCCCCTACTACCATAAGACAGTTACGCTCGACTCCTTGCTTTCTGACCTCAGTGTGTGAGGATCAATCGATAGCATGAATGAAGATGGATGAATCATGATGTTTCAGGTGCATCCATATAGTCAAAAGTTAATAACAATGGAGCCTTTATGCCTCAGACGGCTGCCATGGTAACAGCAGCATGGTAACAGGTTCCTGAGCAAAGTGATTGGCCAGTATGTAAGGTAAGAATGCAGTTTGGTCAGAGCACACATACTGTGCCTGAACACAGACTCGCAGTGTCAGCACTCTGGATGAGACGCTGGTCCTTTATAGGGCACCCGACAGGGGGTGGCCTGAATGGAATGCTGGTCCTTCATAGGTCACCAGGTAGGGGGCACCCTGGACAGGATGCCATTCCATGACAGGGCACCAAGTAAGGGACACCCTGGATGGGATGCTGGTCCTTCATAAGGCACCAGGCAGGGGGCAGTCTGGACAGGATGCTGGTCCATAATGGGGCACCAGGTAAGGGACACCCTGGACAGAATGCCAGTCCTTCACAGGGCATCAGGTACAGGACGTCCTGGATGGAATGCCAGTCCTACTTAGGGCACCAGGTAGGGGATGTCCTGGATGGAATGACAGTTCATAACAGGACTCCAGGTAGGGGATGCCCTGGATGAGATACCAGTTTTTTTATAGTGCACCAGGTAAGGAACATCCTGGACAGGATGCCAGTCCTACAAAGGGCACCAGGTAGGGGGCACCCTGGATGGAATGCCAGTCCTTCATAGGGCACCAGGTAGGGGACACTCTGGACGGAATGCCAGTCCTACATAGGGCACCAGGTAGGGGACATCCTGGATGGAATGCCAGTCCCACATAGGGCACCAGGTAGGGGACACCGTGGACGGAATGCCAGTCCTACATAGGGCACCAGGTAGGGGACACCGTGGACGGAATGCCAGTCCTACATAGGGCACCAAGCAGGGGGCAGCCTGGACAGGATGCTGGTCTTACATAGGGCACCAGGTAGGGGACGCCCTGGATGGAATGCCAGTCCTACTTAGGGCACCAGGTAGGGGACATCCTGGGTGGAATGCCAGTCCTACTTAGGGCACCAGGTAGGGGACGCCCTGGATGGAATGCCAGTCCTACTTAGGGCACCAGGTAGGGGTAATCCTGGATGGAATGCCAGTCCTACATAGGGCACACATTCACACACATGATGATCGTACCAATTTTATGTAAACCCTTCCAAATATCCTGCTGTCTTCTACACTTCTGCCGCCTCGTTCTGCCACTTCACACTTTTACTTATAGTGCTAAAAATACAAGCGCCTGTAATGTGTACGATGCTCCTGCGGATGCTGCTGTTACCATGGCAGCCATCTGAGACATAAAAGCTCCATTCCCGGAAGAAATAAAAAGAGCCAGAGTGGGACAGAGCCAGAGTGGGCCAGGTTATTATGGGCTGGAGATGGATTACACAACATTGTACAGGGAAGGGATTGTGTCAGGCGGTATTAGCTTAACTCTGGCCTTTACTGTGAAGTATAATGTCTGTTCAGGGTCAGGTATAATTCGGTTGAGATTCTACTGCCCTCTGGTGGAAAACGTGGATTTAAACCATAGCCAAAATATTTAGCATTTGTTTTTACGGAGGTGACTCGTGGGTAGCCACACACCTGCAGAGCTGGGGGTTTAAATCCTGCTTGCAGTCCTCTCTGTGTCGTGTGGGTTTCCCCCTGCAGTTGGAAGACACGTAGTTAAGCTACTGGTGACCCTAAATTGCCCACAGTAGTCCTGTGATGGACTGGCACCATGGCCCTCCCTTGTACCCCGTGATTCATGCTGTTGGCTCCTGGCTGATAAATGGTCAGCGATTGAAAACAAGTACAGCATGTGAGTTGGAACATAAACTTTTAAAGGTACAAATCGTTCAATAGTCGTTTTCTAGACATGCATACACACAATTATCGATCAATTCAAGCATTTTACTTTGAGCACAAATGAGCAGATGGAAGCGGTTTTATTTAGGATAGATTATGAAAATACTCGGTGCCTTTAGAGACACTATAATGCTTGGAAAATTGAAATTGAGGATGGCCGAAACAAACTCTAATCTGTCCATAAATAATTAATCAGCCATTTATGGGTAGTTTTTCTATATGGAATAACAAACACCTTCGTGACCAGTTTTAGCAGGAGTGACGCGATTTGCAGGTAAAGGCAGGATCTGATAAGGATCTGGCGTGATTAGACAGCTGACAAGATCACAGCACTTACAGGTCACTTTGAAGTGCATGTGTGGGTGTGGTGTGCATGAGTACCTGCTGCTGGGTGTGTGAGCACGTAGTCACCCTTTCACATTCTTAAAGAGGAATTGTCAAGTAATAATACAACCGCAGAAAAGCAGACAGAAACAAGAACACAAAGAAATACACCTTTTTCTTACCTTTCACTCTTTATGTTGTCAGGACTGCCTGTATTTTAAACATATCACTTGATAAAAATAATTCATGTTTATGTTTGTTACTTAAGCCCCACCCCACAGATGGTGCATACTCTGTTAAGCCCTGCCCCTCCAATGGTGCACACTGTTAAGCCCCGCCCCCCAAATGGTGCATATTCTGTTAAGCCCTGCCCCTCCAATGGTGCACACTCTCTCTTAAGCTCCACCCCTTAAATGGTGTACACTGTGTTAAGCCCTGCCCCTCCAATGGTGCACACTCTCTCTTAAGCTCCACCCCTTAAATGCTGTACACTGTATTAAGCCCTGCCACTGTAAGGGTGTGTAGTCTGTTAAGCTCCACCCTTCCAGTGGTTATTGATCATTTATACTCCTCCCTCTCACTTAGGCTCTTTTTCTTCTATAATTTTTTCCCTACTTCCTTCTTGAACCTTTGTGTTTTTTTGTGTGTTTTGACAAATCATGCTGCTGCTGTCCATACAGGTGAATATTTTCCCCAGAAGACCCCTGACCCCTGTCTTATCCCCTCATCTCGCCAGCTGGAATACACGCCACTCTGAAGCAGTTCATTATCACTGTTCACACCGAATTCCAATAAGCACGACAAGTACTTTGGCATCTGATTTTCTTTAATCCAAACCTGACATCTTTCCAAACCCACACAGTTAGTCTTTTCTGCAGTACACACACACACACACACACATATACACACACACCCCCCCCCGTGAAGAAAGAAAGACGCCCTGGATCTGTGACACCCAGAAAGCGCTTGTGCCACGATGCAACAGCTTGGCCTGAATGCTGCCAGTGTGGCCTCATCGCCTCGCTCGCCCTGGCTGAGTTACGTAATGCCCATTTGGCATTCGTCACACAAAACCAAAGCTGTCCTACGCATTAAATCAACTTTAAACTCATGAAATCAGCTCAGAAGGAGGACAGAGGAGGGACGGCCACAGAGGCTGGCGGCGGATGGTCTCTCACTTGGACAGGGTCTTCTTAATGTGCGCCACCTCCATCTGGAAGGACAACAGGCCGATCTGCTCCAGCAGCCGTGAGGGACACCAACGCGCACAGACTAATTATGGTCACCACACAGTGACAGAGGGTCATAGCAGATCTTTGGACCCAGTGGCCTCACTTACTGTCTGAGATATCAGGGTTGATACTGTCTGTGTAAACTTATGCTATTGGATATTGGGTTGGATACTGCCTATACACACTTATGCTATTGGATATTGGGTTGGATACTGCCTATACACACTTATGCTATTGGATATTGGGTTGGATACTGTCTATGCAAACTGATGCTGTTGGATACTGTCTGTGTACACGTATGCTAATGGATATTGGGGTTGATGCACTTTTGTACCTGCAGTGAGAGACGGATCTTCTTCTCTTCATCCAGTTCATTCATCAGCTGTTTAATCTCTTTTCTACAAGGTTCAGAAGGATTGCAGAGTCACCACAACACATCCTCACAAGCCTCACAGGTTCCCACGTCCACCCCAAACCTACTTGTGTTGCTTCCCCATCAGCTCGACGGCTCCCCTCAGGTCCCTGAGCTGGGTCCGGAGCTCCTCCACGCTGACGCTTTCGCTCCTGGACTTGGTGTCTGGTCCATGGCTGCTGAATGCCCCAGAGGGAGGGATCATTGTAGGCTTGGGTGGTAGAAGCAGCCGGATGTCAAAAGCCTGACAGAAAAAAATCCGCCAATGAATATGACCAGCCCAATCTAAACTCAACCCCCCACTCCCTAAGGTTCAGGAGACAGTCTGGGTCTTCACAGCTTATCATTGACCCCAGCCCCCTAACCCTGAGGTCCAGGGGACAGTCTGAGTCTATCACTGACTCCTTCGCCCCTGTTCCCAGTACACTGTAGGCTCCTCTGTGATCTGCACATTATTCTTCTCCTAAGTTCTACCGCTACCTTATGAACATTTCGGGAACAAGAGGAGGGAAGAATGTGATGGACACAGTACCTTCTTGGACGTAGAGCATTGCTCCTCATCCTTCTCCTCTGCTTTCGGTGTGTCTGAGAGGTCTGGGCAGGAGGCAGTGAACTTCAGGAGGAGTAGAATGAGAGTGAAAGAGAGAAGAAGATAAAAAAATAATGTGAGAGATACCAGAAGAAAGAAAAAATTAACAGGACATGAGTTTTATTGGCATAACAAGGAGTATAATTAACACAGAAGACAATGTGTGATTGTGTGTGTGTGTGTGTGTGTGTATGTATGCGTCTGTTTGTGTGTACAGTGTGTCTGGGTCTGTGTGTGTCTGCATCTGTGTTAATACACTGTGTACAGTGTGTATATCGGATGGTGTCTGTGTGTAGACTGTGTGTATCTGTTTGTATCTCTGTGTGTTTCTCTGTGTGTGTGTACAGTGTGTCTGTGTGTGGACTGTGTGTATCTGTTTGTATCTCTGTGTGTTTCTCTGTGTGTGTGTACAGTGTGTCTGTGTGTGGACTGTGTGTATCTGTTTGTATCTCTGTGTGTTTCTGTGTGTGTGTGTACAGTGTGTGTGGACTGTTTATCTGTTTGTATCTCTGTGTGTGTGTGTACAGTGTGTCTGTGTGTGGACTGTGTGTATCTGTTTGTATCTCTGTGTCTTTCTGTGTGTGTGTACAAAGTGTGTGTCTGTGTGTGTGCCACACACTCTACACACTTGTTCCCCAACATTCCCGGCTCTTTTGACAGCAGCTGGGAGTTAAATTTACCCTCTGAAGCAGCACGGTCACATGACCAGTAGCTACCAGCGAGGGTTTAGGCAGAAGCCCCGTGTGAGTTACGGCCGCAGCCCCGAGCAAAGTGAAACACGGCGTCAAAGGGCCCCCACACAGCCCACTGCAGGGCCACTCACATGCTGTGACCCCTGTGTGCGTGGCCGGCGGTCCGTCACCCTCGGCCGAGTGGCTGTCAGGTGGTTCAGCTTCTCACTGGTCATGACGATAGAGTCAAAGTCTTCCACCTCTTTTGTGGAAGAAAGTGAGCAGAACTCGAATCAGGGACAGACAGCTGGCAGATAGTCAGGAACAGACTAATCTGAGAAGAAAGGAAGGAGCTCAGACTGCCACAGAACATAGAGACTCACACCTTCCACCATGACTCACACACGCTCACATGCACAGTTCAGATATTCCTGTCATTGTGGGGACTCTCCATTCATTTCTATGGGCATAACCGTGCTCCTTTTCGTCCACACAATGTAGTACGTATGAACCCACACACACACACACACACACACACACACACACACACACACGTACACAGTGGTAGTCAGAAAAGGTACATTTCACAGATGAGTGTGTGCCAAGGCCCTACCAGCAGTCAGGGCAGAGCTGTAGCTGCCCATGGCGAAAAAAGCATAAAGAGCCAGTGATAAGTTGCAGAGAAAAGAAGAGAAAAGCCTGAAAGTACAGAGACACAACAGTTAGTATCCACTGCAGAGCCCTGCCTCATTTGCATCCAGTGCAGAGAAATGCCTTGTTTGTATACAGTGTACTTTATCATCTGCATCCAGTGCGGAGCAATGCCTCATCTGCATCCAGTACGAAGCACTGAATGTCTGCATCCAGTACTTAGTCAAGTTTCTGCTGAATTTTTTTTTCCCCGAACAGTCAACAAACACCATTTCCAATTGATACTGCCTGATACAAATACCCCAGCAACTAACACCCCGACACAGTCTCCCCCAATATCCAATACCCATTATACCAACTCCCCAGAAACAACACACCTAATACAGACCCCTCACTGTAATTGACACCCCTGACACAGACCCCCCCCCCAACCAGGAGACCAAACCCCCCAGTAATTGACACTCTAGTTTCCAACACCACTGACACAGGCCCCCTCAATCTCCCACACCCCTGGTACAAACCCCCAGTATCTACCACCCCTGGTACAGACCCCCAGTATCTACCACCCCTGGTACAGACCCCCAGTATCTACCACCCCTGTTACAGACCCCCAGTAACTGACACCCCGTCACAGACCTCTCTAGACTCCAATACAGGCCCCCTAATCTCTGACACCCTTGACACAAGACCCCCCTCCTCACTGACAACCCTGATGCAGAGCCCACCCCCCTCAAAACCACATCTCTTGTGCCTTAGGTCTCATACTGACCAACTCCCTTACTCACATGTCAGTGGAAACTCTACACTCTTAGATTTGTGTGTGTGGGGGGGCGTGGCAGGGCTCACCAATGTGCTGATCCAAGCCACCCTGTTTTGGCATGGAATTCCCACCTGCTGACCTGCAGAGGACAGAGGGCAGATGTCAGAGGTCAGAAGAGGAAGGAGGGGCCAGGTGATCTCCATGGCCTCGCACAGAACTGCACACTCACCATATGAGCCAGCTTTTTACTCATGCCCCCAGACTCAGCTCATCTGAAGGAAAGTACACCATTGTGCCCGGTGGTTATATCGTATTCTGAAACCCGCCTGGGGGTCTCCCCTTCTGTCAGGCTGCCTCTGTGCTCAGTCTGCCCCTCCTACTGTTGCTGCTGCACAATTCCTTCTCAGCAAGCCACACCCCACTTCACTCTTTGTACTTATATGGACAAGCCAAATCACCAATCACACGAGGGAATAATAATACGAGCATGCAGCAAACACGGTCATGTCCATCGTCACTGGCAGGTACAGATATATTCTACAGGAGCCCATAGTTACCAGTAATGTTAGATAACCTAAAGAAAAGTTACGAAGAAAGTAATATGGCAAGCTTTTATTGCTTTGAAATGGATACAGAGTCCTAGTCTCCTACAATCCCGACACAGATAATTCAATGCCATCAATGCGTCTCTGGGTCAACAAGGGAGGGGCTTGTGTTTCACTTCTAAAACCAGTCACAGTCCTATTTGTATGACATCACTCATTTGGTCCATTTTTTTCTTATTTTCAAACTCAAGGCTTCCAAGCATCGAGCCTGGGGCGGTATGTGGGTAAGTGAGCTAAGCCTCTCTGCCTCTGATCAGAATGTTGCTGCTTTGAACCTGGCTCTGGCCACCTGTCTGTGAGCCCGTGAGTCAGCTCCTTAAAGGGGACATTCACCCCAAAACTGAAAACAAATATGTTTTCTAGGGCTTTAGTGCTATCCACCCATCAAGGTTTTTCCACTTGGAGGTGTCTGGTGTTGAAGATATTGGCTGTAGAAATGTCAGGCTTCTCTCGAATATGATGCGAATGGGATTCTTTCTGTGGTGTTCAAAGCACCAGAAAAACACACTGGAAAAATTCAATAGCAATGTCTCTTACCAGAAATTATCACCCGCTTATTGAAGATGGTCCACAGAATTTGTAGTGAGGCATTTAATGTACAAATTCTCTACTACGGAATTTCACACTACAATCATGTCATTTTGCAGAAGATACTGTTGGGGTGCTTGTGCTTGTATCTTCTGTGCAGTGAACTGCCCCTTTAAGGAGCTTGCTCACGGGCCCACAGACAGGTGGTAATTCTGCCGAGGCCAGGCTCAAAGCGGCAACCTTCTGATCACAGGCAGAGAGGCTTAGCCTGCTGAGCCACACTCCACTCCAGGCTTGATGGTTGGAAGCCTTGAGTTTGAAAATAAGAAAAAAATTGACCAAGTGGGTGATGTCATACAATGAGGACTGTGACTGGTTATAGAAGTGAGATGCAAGCCCCCCCCCCCCCCCCCCCCCGTTTACCCAGGAACACATTGAATTTGGGGAAATCAGGAACGTGACTTGATATAGACCCCCCTCCAGTCTCCTATAGCCTGATACAGTCCCCCAGTCTATTACAGCCCTAATACAGACCTCAAAGTCTCTTATAGTCCTGATACAGATTTCCCACTCTCCTTCAGCCATAATACAGACCTTCTGCTCACCTACATTTTGATTCAGACCCCCAGCCTCCTATAGCCCCAGTACAGACCATGCAGTCTCCTACAGCCCTAAAACAGACCTTGCAGTTCCTACAGCCCTGATAAAGACCTTACAGTCTCATACAGCCCTGATACAGATGTCTCAGTGTTCTACAACCTTGATACAGACCTTGCAGTCTCCTACAGCCGTGACACATACCTTGCAGTCTCCTACAGTCCTGAAAAAGATGTCTGTGTTCTACAACCTTGATACAGACCTTGCAGTCTCCTACAGCCCTGATACAGACTGTGCAGTCTCTTACACCCCTGATACAGACCTCACAGTATCCTTCCTGATATAGTCCATGCAGTGTCCTACAACTCTGATACAGACCTTCCCATCTCCTACAGCCTCAATATAGACCTCACAGTATCCTACAACCCTGATACAGACCTCACAGTATCCTACCTGGTACAGACCCCCCAGTCTCCACCAGCCGAGATACGGACCCAAATCTGATCAAACTGAGAACATACTCACTGGATGCGGGCAACCGAGGGTTTTTCAGGTTTCTGTGGAGGCTTTACAGAATCAATAGCAGGCTGTCCTAAGAATTTGGTTGGTTTGAGAAGAGGTTTCTTTGGGGGAATAGCAGGGCGGCCAGACCTTTGGATGTCAACACCAGGCTTCAATTCGTCAACTAGGAAAATGAATTCAGACACAGATAAATTGCATGACAATAAGACACACCCAGACATAACACAGAGATAACACAAGAGTTACAGACACCCAGATGTAACAGAGATAATCAGCAAGAATATAACAGACACCCAGAGGTAACACAGAGATAAACAGCATAAGAGTAACAAACATCCATAAGTAACAGAGATAAACAGCACGAAAGTAACAGACACTCAGACGTAATGCAGAAATGAACAGCACAAATACAAGACACACAGACTTAACAAACATAAACAGCACAAATATGACAGACACCCAGACATAACACAGAGATAAACAGCATGAAAGTAACAGACACCCAGACATAACACAGAGATAAACAGCACAAGAGTAACAAATACACTGGCTACAAAGCCTTAAAGATGCCATACCTTTATGGTCTCCTTTCTGGGTAAGTGACTCTCGCCGGTCAGGTGAAATCTTTTTATCATCTGGCTTGTTTTCTGAGGAGAGTCAAGGACAGAGGTCAACAGTGGGGTCACACTGTTGTTGCAGTGGTGCTGCGGCCATTATATACAGCTCCAGAAGCTCTCCCACTGAGTGGAAGCTCCAGAAACTGACTAGCGATTACAGTGAAAGCAGCAAGTCCAAAGACAATGCAAGCTGGAGATGACAGGAGAAATGGAGATTAAAGGATAGCCTACCACCTGCTTTGGTGTGAGCAGCAGATGGGTCTTGGGGTGGAGGTTTCTTAGGTTTCTGAAAGTGAAAAACAGGACATAGTGTGGGACAAAAAAAATGCATGGCGGTCTGCAGGGGGGTGTGGTCACCTGACACTAGGGAGAAGCAGACTCACCACCGTCTCCTCGTCCAACACCAGCGGCCTGACAAAGTTGTCCGGAAAAAGTCCTTGCCGGCCCTGCAGCTCCCCCTGCCACCAACCAGGGTCAGCACACTCCTGTGGTGTCAGAGGTCAAACATCAGTGCCCAGCTGGCAAATAATAATGTCAAACAGATGCTTGCTCACCTTATTGATGATGGCCACAATGTCTCCCTCCTTGATTGACAGCTCATCTTCATTTTGCGCCTCATAAGAAAACATGGCTTTACAGAATTCACGGGCTGAGAGCAAGAAAGAAAGAGGTCCAACTTCTGCACCCTCATGAAGTCTCAGCACAGCACATTCTGAGCACCAGCTCTTCTCACCTTTGATTTTGCCTGCTGCCTCAGCATTGGTCATTTCCCGGACCTTCTGGGAGACACAGAATCACACTGAGCACAGCGGGGGGACAGAGTGGAGACTGAGACAGAAATGCGGTCTCTTTCGATGGATCATGTTCAATGTTGGTAAACGACAGAGACGTACTTTCCCCACGCCACCATCTTGGTTCATGGAGCTGTGTTTGTCCCTGAGAATGTCCCCAAACATAGGAGCCCGTAGCTGCTCAGGTTGGATCTCACTGCTGTTCACCAACCTAAGGTTACCACACTCTGGCTCCTTAATCTGGGTTTCTGGGCTGAGCTTCACACCTGAAGGGTTAGGGGTCAAGGTCACACGGCCACAGAAAGACACAGCACTACTGCAGCACAGTCTTTATAAGAATTCAAGGAGCTCACCAGACCCTCAGGAACTCACCGGTACCATTGCCGCTGTCTGGGGCGTTGGGGCAACCATCCTGGTCCTCGGTCTCCTCTGCATACTTTCTGGTGAAGTTTGAGGGAAACATCCCCATCTTGCCATTGAGACGACCCTCCCACCAGCCCTCCTCCACCTGCGTACATGCACACTTTACCGGATACGGCCCTACAGAGCTGTACAGACCTATCACTGTAGATCTAAACATGTACCTTTTGGAAGACCGATTATCTACAACATCAGACACACAAATGGTTTTAGGGGATGAAAATGACCTCCTCCGTGATCTCGATAACATCCCCGGGCTTCAGCTCGAGCTCGTCCTCGTGTTGAGGCGTGTAGCTAAAAGTCGCCACGCACCATCTCCTTCTGACGTTCTCACCTATTGACAGGTAGGTTCACAGCTGAATGTCAGTGCACTGCGGAGCGGGGGACATGTTGGCGCCTGCTGTCCTGAGTGTGACATGTGTCATACCGAACCCGACCACGAGGGGTCTCTTATCAATGTCACAACGCTGATTATGTCTAGTAAGAAATGTTTGTGTTTCTATGCAGTTAAATCACCCTTCTGGACCATCCAAATGTCACGCCCAGCAGCAGTGTTGTTTTTGGACACCTCATTTGGCTTCTTGGCTTCGGTCTTCGGACATTCCACCCTCTTGATCTCCTGGGGAAAGAGGAGGAGGTAGGCGTGAGTGTTACAGACACCGACAGCCCTGCTGTTCCATACCTGAAACACACCTGTGGAGTATGAAGGGGATTTGGTCAGCTGAGCTCCACCCAATAGCTGCCTCTTCTCCACATTCCAATGACACTGGCAGTGAAACACTCAAAGAAAAATAATTAAAGCAGGGTAAGGAGCGATCTCTCACATATCCCATCATACCCTGCACGTATCCCATCATACCTTGTGTGTGACACACACAAACACACACCCACACACACGCATACAGATGAGAGTGAAACTTGGGGTCTGAGCGCAGGGTCAGGCATTTATCTTAAGCAAATTTGGAGTAGATTTCAGGTTATTGACCTTGCTAATATGATCACTCTTCTGGCTGCTGGATTCGAACCATCAACCTTCCGTCTGTGGGCATAGCATACCCCCCCCCCACAAAGTCACGCACTGCTTATCTTGATCTGAGATCAGACTCTTGTGCGTGATTTGGTCTGCCCGAGCAACCCTGCAGCTCAGATTTCATGTCACCGCCAGCTGTGATCAGGAGCCCACTGGTAACCAAACGTCTGAAATCTCTGGGGAGGGGCACTTTCTCACACTTCCCATGAAGTAGCTTTGCTCACATGACAGTGACGTGATTTAAATCACTGATAGTTGGAGGGGACCTCTGCTGACGGATGAAACGTACAGCATTGATAGAGTGGCTTAAAGAGGAAACAGAGCTCTGCAGCATTTCAGGAAACAGAGCTCTGCAGCATTTCAGGAAACACCTGCTGAGAAAAGGCGAGAGCAACAGAGGCAGCGGCGCTGCCCGGATCCAGACATCAGTGATCTCCGTGGCCGGCAGCCAGCGTGCTGAAGAGCAGGCTGTGATCTACCAAGACCTTAACTTCCCCTTAAGGCCCCCGCCTGCAGACGACTGTCACACAGCCGCAGAGGGGAAGCCACAAGCTTGGGCAGGGGGAATCCATCATCAGTGAGGGACAGGCTGGCCACTCAGGCACTGGGAGGGCAAGCAGCCACAGCGCCCAAGCTCCTGGCAAGGGGCAATGGCAGGAGGCCAGTTTAACGTTACAGGGTTGAAATACATGCTATCCTCACAGCAAGTGCACTGGCGGCCCTAATCGCCTTCCAGTGCAGGCGTCAGCCAGGGATGGAGGGATTTACAGAGGAATGCAGTGACCCGTAGGGTAGAAGCATATGGTGGCATCTTATCACCACATCAGATCACACACCAGTTCACTATGGCGAAGCTTCTGCGCAGGTACAGGCGTGTACATGGACACTGAGGGCTCCAGTGTACAGGCGTGTACATGGACACTGAGGGCTCCAGTGTACAGGC
>JAODLC010000052.1:6779502-6795211 GCA_026781145.1 Hippopotamyrus pictus | reverse complement strand
TTGGGGAGGGGAGGGGGGGGGAGGGGTAGTTGACTCTCAGACATCTATAACAAACCAGGGCAGAGAGAGTGTCACTGACATCTGAACACACAGCGGGGAATGCGATAAAGGGCCAAGAGCCGCTTCAGGTTAGCCATAGCATGGGTCCGGTCTCCTCTGACGCCGGCAGGCCTGCTATTAAGCTCACCATCTATGCAGAAAAGGCCCACGGGTGGAGGAGGGGCCGTGGCCCTTCGAGTGAGAGGCGGGCCCATGCTGTCGGAGGGCCTGTATGTGGTGATATTTGGACGTGATGCTCTGGCTCTTCTTGACGGCTGGTTTATGCGAGACGGAGGGATGTGGCACCAAGGCGGCCTGAGAGAGCAGGGGGCAGACAGAGGGAGAGGGCCGTCAGCCAGCCCAGCACCCACGCCTGCACACTTCCATTCCAGCATGGTGAGACAGTTGCTGTAAAGAAGTCGTGTTAGATGCAGGCTGGGTGCCTCACCATGAGCGGCTTGGGGAGATCTCCCTGGCTCTTCACAGGAGTTGGGCCTTGGGCTGCTTGCTTTCTCTCAGGACTGGCAGAGTGCAAACTGGACTTCTGAAGAAACCACAAGACTGTCAGCAACCAGAAAGAACCGCCTCACGTGCCACGGATACCATGATCGATATTAACATCTCTCTCGCCTGTGGGCATCGGTTTGTTGGACGCTTTTCTAAATCATGAAGAATTTTACCCACGAGCCCTTGTATAGCAAATAGGAGTACCAACCGGAGGGGTAACTTTCTTCAGTTTTGTTGCTCTGTGATTCATCAAAGGCACATCAATTTTCCTAGAATAAAAGAATTAAAAAAGGTATGAAGTCAAACGAATGGATGAGAAAGAGACACATAGACCAGCAGAGAGAGAGAGAGAGAGAGACCAGCAGAAAGAATTACACAGACATATACCTCTCTATCTTGAGGCCAGAGAAGCAGCTGCTCTCGTCTCGGGGTGAGTGCTGGTTCTGCAGTTTGGAGAAGCGTTCATTCAGAGTCAGGCTCTGCTGGGATGGAGGGCTGGAGTAGTTCCCTGATGGTAAAATAGGACTGGGGTGATTGATATGCATGGACGACCAATAAATGCACACAGCTCCCCCTGCAGTCCAGAAGCAGAATCACATCGGCCGTTCAGCCACCCAACATGCACACGAGAGAGAATGAATCACCTGCGTCGGAATCCTGCGTCCTCCATGAGGCGCTAGTGCGCACAGTGGTTATGGACCCCATGCCTCGCTGTGAGACCGTAACGAGGTCCCGGGAAATCTGCCTGTCTGATGGCGACGGCGAGTAGCTGTCAGGAAAATAGGGTGGGGTGTGAAAAAAAACGAGAGATGCACTTAAGATGGGCCGAAACTTCACCCGAGACATCAAAAACGAATGAATAATTTCTACACGATATGGAAAAAAACCCAAAACATTTAACTAATTTCTATTCATTTTAAACAGAGTTAAAACCAAACCAGGTCGTACTTACAAAGAGACTTTAAGATGCCATTTGCTGGTGGGATGTAGCCTTGTGTACAAAACGCAGAAACACACGCAAGCCGCCAGCTTGCCTATGAAATCTTAACACTCCTCTTTGCCACTCAAGATATCCCATAATGCATCCTGTCTAGGCTCAAGATGGCAAACGGCCATTTTATACTCTACTTCCTGCATTAGCAAGTAGATGGGCAGATTGGCTGTGTACCGTCAGACCGCCTTTGCCACATCCATTGAGAAGATGCGATGATTCATCGCAGTTCCTACACAGGAATTCCGCCTCTTTACATTTATTAATCTTTCAGTGTGAAGGAAGGGCAAGGTAGGAAAATCCAGCCATCCGGATTCAGTGCTATGCAGTGGGCGTGCTCCCTTTGAACTCCTAAAGATAAGCAGCATTGTGCTCTAATTATTTGACCAGGCGTGTTTCCATGCACCTTAATCAATAGGTTCTCTTACAGATCTCTTCCACATTCCAAAAGATTCCAGTGAGCAGGCTCGCAGAGAAGTGTCCTCATTCTCTGGTCCAAGGCTCCTTATTTCTATATCTGCGGGGCACAGTAGGGGAACGGAAGCTGCCGTCCTGGTTCCAGTTATAGCAGCGTACTTCACAAATTACACTCACTGTCTAGGCAACATCCAGCAGGCTCCCACAGGCCCGCTTTGCTGATAGTGGCTGATGTAAGCCAAGCGATTGCTACTGGTCAAAGACCAATTGGCATACTGACAGCTTGCAGAACTCCTTGTATTGGTGGGTTGGAAACAAGTTGATCTCCCATTAAATCAGGTAGGCAAGTGCTAATGGACCATTGCTGCTCAGGTGCAGTGCCTTTAATGTTGGTGCAGATACTCTAAAGCCCCTTTGCCTTTGTGTAGTAAGTGGAGAGAGGTCAACAGCACACACCCGATCATGCAGTATAATGAGACCCTTTCAGACCCACAGGAACGCAGCAGGAAAGAGTCGAGTCTTGAGCCAAAGCTATGCGACACTCCAACAATTTTCTGAACTGGACCATCCCACAGCATTCCATCTTCGGCCCGTCCCATGGAGGGTTGATTGTTGAATCTTCCGACAGCGATGCCGCTGAAGTCCAGGGGAGACAGCTGGGTCCACGAGTCGCGCAGCTTTGCAGAGACAAACGGTAAGAGCTCCATCCTCAGAACCAGCCAGGTGCTCTTATGAAGGGCCCCACTGGCGGGGACCGAGCACCACGTTTTGGAGACCATTCAGTTTGTGTAAAATCCAGGATTTCCCACTTCGCCTCACAGTCCCCTCAGCTTTGATTTAAACTTCATCCACCTTAGAGGCCTGTTCTTCTGGCTCCCATATTAGGGCTTCCGTGGGACCACACTACACTTTCTGGGAATGCTGCACTTCCCTCGCTGTTAAGCGAGAAAGGCCGAGTACTTCGGCCACTCCGGTGACGTGCAAGGTAGTAGTGTGCAGGACAACATACAGGCACGGGCTAAGAAACGCTGGGAGGGGCTTCATGGGATTCTCAATAACGCTGATGATATTCAAGTAACTCCCCAGAGAACATGACCTCGGCAGGAACGTGGCAAAACGCTTAAAGGCTGTCAGAATGCAGGACAGGCAGACTCTTGCAGATTTATGGGGGGGCTGACATTTCAAGAGTATTTTGCCGGGCGGGTACCTTCTTCGTTTTGGGATACGTGATAAAGAACAGACGAAAAAGCTTCAACTTATCTGTGAAGCAGGGGCTGGCGGCCTGCCCGCTGGTTCTAACGGAGATACCGTACCTGTAGGTGCTCAGGGTGTGGCGCGTGTCCACCTTGATGGTGAGTGTCTCCGTGCTCCTCGGCCGCCCGTCAGAATCTTCTGGGACTGGCGATTTGCGGGCGACCTTCTTCAGGGCTTGTTTCTTCAGCGTGCAGACCTTAGCCACCTCCTGAGGTGCCTCCTTCCTGTCAGGCAGCTGCTTCTTCTTAGCCCTGTCCTTCTCAGGGGGGTTTCTCTGCTTTGGCGCCTCGTCGTCCTCTTTCGTGCGGCACGGCGCCGTGCTCAGCTCCGAGGTCGCCCTGAGCATCCTTCCTTTCACCAGCCGGCTCTTGTCCTTGAGAGAGAGGGGCCGACCCCCGAATCCGCGGGAGGACACGGGTCGCTGTGACGCCTCCCTGCACGCTCGCTTGGCCATGTGCTCGAACTCCGATTCTTCATCCTGGTTTCTTCTCTTCAATGAGGGTCTGGAGATCCTGTCTTGGGGGGCATGACGGGATCTGGGTAAGGACGAGGAGGGGGGAGAGGAGGCGGCCACAGAGGTGGTTGTAGAGGAAGGGGCCGGCCTCCATTTCGGGGATGCCGGGGGGCGACGGGGGCTGGGCTTGTGTCCCCACTCAGAGCTCCGCCTGCCCCCATCCCTCGCCATTTCGTTCCTGCCACGCGTCATAGCGTCTCGCTCAGCAGACCACCTGCATATCCATCAGAGAACACAAACACCTCGTTACACGGCAGCTTTCAACTGCTCGGTGGACGTGCCTCAGGTTAAGTTACTCCGCTATCCCCGCCCCCTCACCCACACCTGCTTGCTGCTATCCCCGCGCGAAGCTTGCCGTGTGCGCCTCACTGATAATACAACGGCGCGGCAGCGAATACTCTGCACCCATGTCTGAGGCCTACATCTGAACTCCACTGTTCTGTTTCCCTATTTTGTAATTAATCGTTTTACCCAGCCTGCACCAGCACATGGCTCCTGTACCTCTCAGGAAATGAGCTTCTTCCGCGAAACTCCTGGGATTTCCACCAAGGGGACAATCTTCGCTCCCCAGAGCGAGGGTGACCGAAACCCCCCTCTCCATTCCAGTGCTCTCCATGCACGGCCCCCCCTCTGGGCCCGCGCTCCCTCCCTGGCCTCGGGACGGCAGCCCAGCCCCGCTCCTGCGCGACATCGTGCTGCCTGTACGGCGGTGGGGACGGCGTCCACAATCGGCCATGGCCGCCCTCTTCGTAAAAATGGGGAGGCGACAATGCAGGGCCATGTCCCCGATAAGGTACGCGGGCGGGAACGGGGGGGCGCTGAGGGGAGCGGCGACCTGACCACAGCTCTGGGTGGGACTGCCTTCTGTGCTCACGTTGGTATCCCGGTGAGACGGGGTATCTGTGGGCGGGGCTGTGTGACCGCGGCGCCCAGCGAGCATGCTCAGTGGGGGCTCGCTGCCTATCCATGTGTGCCGGCCTCCGAGTAGCGTGGAAAGTCAGGTATCCCGGGTGCTCCCTCCTGCACGCCGGCTCCCTGTGCTCCCTGAAGCGAGGGCTGCACGCATCCGCATCACGCATCCCTCCGTAAACCTCCTGGCAGCCATGGGAGCCCGGAACGTGCCTGTTCATGGACAGAAGGAGACTGTCAGGGAGGAGGAAGCTTGCTCCAGAGCCTCCAGGACGGCTGCTCCGGCACTACATCAGACAAAACATCACAGGAAGCGTCAAACAGAAGGTTGACTGCAACCAAATATTACTATAAATTACGTCCAGCCATTGCTACTCATTTAACGGGAAAGCTAATGCTGGTGAAACTTACCCGGGATAAATCGGTTTTTCAAACGCAGCCGTGTAGTAGATTAGTCTAGCTGGATGCATTCATCTGAGATGATTGCGCACGCCTGCGCTGCTTGAAAAGCCCATATATATCGAGTCTAGAAACCCTGATTGGCAAGTCTCTCACTGGCTTCCACAAAACGTCAAAAAACGGGGCGCAATTTCTCACGCGATCTGAGCAGGACCTTTTATTAGAGGGGTGTGATGAATTCAAAGATTTAATATGTACTAAAGGAAACGCATCAAAAGCGGCCCGAACCAGAAAAGACGGCTGGCAAAAAGTGTCCGACAAATTAAATGTGTAAGTAGTTTTTAGTCATTGTATTTATCACTTGAATGTAGTATTACGTTTACAATGTTTCATTATTATTTTATTGTCATAATTACAGATCAAATGCAAACTGAAGTACAAAAATATACTTCAAACTGGTAAACAGGACATTTCATTCGTGTGTGTATGTGTGTGTTAATTTTATGTATATGAAATGTAGGAAATCTAACGTTTATAAAAACATGCCTTTTGAAGCCAATAAGAAGTAGGCAGACAAAATCTTTGGAAATTCCGGATAATGAGAATATTAGTGTGATTTTTAAATTCTTTATAAAACTGTAACTTTATTGCGCATACATTGCCTGCAATGGCTTTAAAAGCCTCTTTAATTGCCTGCACTCACAGGTGTCCGGGATAAACAATGGAAACTCGAAGGAAATATTTCAGGCCCAAACAGACTTTGCGAATTGTCTGGCAAACTGTACTCTGATATATTTTCTGCATCGCCTACAGTATACAAAAAGGGCTGCATTTCAAAATATCTAAATACACACTGTCTGTATGGCTGTGAGAGCCCCACTTTGCCTAGTTGGACTTCTACTATACGGAGCTAATAAATCTTTAAGATATAATATTCCATCTCGGTTGTAGCGGTACCCTTTTAAAAGAATATCATCAACAATAAAGGACCTTGCCGATCACTTAAAACTCTCTCAATTTGACATTCCCTTATTATTTGTGCACCGATTTCAATTGGTCGCTCACCCATGAATGGCGAGGCCATGACTGAACGGATTTAAGTGTGTGTTAACCTTTGCTTACGCAGAACAAACCTGCTCCTAGCAGGTTTGAGGGTTTGGATGTGCTGCTATGACAACACATTCAGCAAGAGTTTTGAAAAACCTATAGATCCAGGATCATGCCAAATGGACAACAATTACATCCAGCTAAACGAGTGATTCACGTATGAAAAACACCCCCTAGGCAAACGAAAAACCAGTTGAGCCGTCCTGCAGAAGAGCACACACCTGAATCCACCTGTTACCGTACGTGCTTGTTGTGCCAATCTTCCCTTCTATGCCTTTTAACTGTTATGATTATTGTTATGATTATTATTATTATTATTATTATTAATAATAATAATTAATAACTGCAGTTACCTTGGTAACTTCTACTGACTTGTACTAATTCCCGAGTGATTCATATAATGAGAAACAAGCATTCATGTCCGACTTAATAATAATAATAATAATAATAATAATAATAATAATTCATGTCCGACTTAATAATAATAATAATAATAATAATAATAATAATAATAATAATAAATAAAGTGGTCATTTAACATCCTAAAACGTGTCTAAACGTCATGGTTCAAAAAAAAAATCAAGGGGTGAATGAAAAAGTAAAGCTCTACTGAGAATCTTGAGATATTAAAAAGTGTTTTGAAAGGAATTAGATACTTTGAGTAAGAGTCTTAAGGAAATTACTTTAAGCACATTCTCAGAGACAATGCCACGGAACAACTGGATTCATCCATTTCTTAGCTATTTATTTATAACACCGTCCTATCATTCTTTTTAGGTGTTTCTGTGACGCAAATTTGCTTAAAGCGTGGTTTTCCGCGGTATATTAGAACATACAGCAATCTTTCCTGGTGTTACGCTGCACTCACCTGTGCTTCTGCCGGGGTGACTCGGCGTAAGGCCGGACCATATTCAACGTCCAGATGGATCCTGGGGGAAGGGGGGGTTAAAGGACGTTGTTCTTAGTTCCATCCCCTAAAACATGTCCACTTAAAGCACACATAGCAGCATAAGACCGACCCTCTACAACTAGGCCACGTAAATATTAATAGGTTAGTTGCACGAACACTTTGCAGCGTACGGTTACTGCGCAGAAACGAATGCGGTCTGTCGCACGTTTCTCGAAGCTAACAAGCTAACAAGTCAACACGACTTACAGAAAAGTCACCCAGCTCCAACTGCATGGCCTACCCGATTAGGTACTGTATATTATATATATATAATCTATATATTACCTAACGGCTTCGCTTTCACTGCTACAGAAACATACCTTAAAAGCTCAAACGTGTCACACAGCTGACCGCCATAGGCTACGTCCTGTAAATCTACCACACTGCAGTTACCTTGGTAACTTATACTGACTTGTACTAATTCCCGAGTGATTCATATAATGAGAAACAAGCATTCATGTCCGACTTAAGAAATTATTTTCTGCTCCTTATCCAACTACAAACGAAAGCGCTAATTGTTAACAATACAATACTTACGAAAAATGCCTTAGATACCGGAAACTGCGTGGACACGCAATGCGTACGTACGTGTTTGCGTAAGCATACGAGGCCTGCATATGTTTTTACATAAATCCGCAGGGTTTCCGTATGCTCTTCGGATCGTGCATAACCTATCGCCCATATTTTCTCTGTCCTTTCAATGAACAAGATATCGCTGGTAATAGTTAATATAAAAACGCATAAGTTTAAACACAGTTATTTCTCTATATAGAAGATATTTTAAAGTAATAGCTCTTTAATACTTGGACTTTTTATTGACCCGTCCGTTCCACATCTTACCTTCTCTTATGCAGACAAAATTACATTTACAGCAGTTTATGCAGTCAACAAGTATATTCTGGATTTATCTGTAATATCTGTCAAGATGCAAAAGATATGCTTAATTTCAGGTTTCCCCTTGAAATGGCATTTTCGCATACATTTAAAGTGTATGAGTAAAATGCAAGTCTGACGGGTGTCAGACATACTGTACCAGGATGTGGGGCCAGAATTAGCTGAGATATTACCATCATGGGTCAAAAACAATGGGAGACAAACTGGCCCACTCCCATCACAGCACAGAACTATTTCAGATTTTTCTCAAAAATTTTATTGCATGCTGTGTGTCTTATGTTCCTTGCTGCTATATGCAAATAGATTCCCCCAATTACTAATTATAGATATCCATTAGTGCCACGTGATGGCACAGGAATCAATCTTTGGTTGGTCCTTCACTTAGAATCACCTTTTGTCCTGACAACTGATAGGGGTCACCTTTGGTCATATTGTACTATCACCCATTATAGGGGTAATCTTTGGCCCTTTCACCTGACACAGATCTTTTTGCACACGAATTGTCAACATTTAGGGTGAAATGCAATCTGGTTCCAAGTCAAAGACAGGGATACAATGACACTTCATTTCCTCACTGCTTTGTTAAAAGACAAGGACAGAGTCACAGCATTTTTCTTAATGAAAAATATTTTATAATTTCATTTCAAAAGTTTAAAGATGGAGGTGCATTTATTCCCCACCTTGAAAATTTAAATCAATTCCTACATTCAAACGCTTTTCACATGCATGTAACAGACACACTGGAGGGAAACTTGACACTTTGCATGGTGCTGTCAGTAATGTGGGGGGTGACAAGGTATAGAGATCATCAAATGTCAGACTACTCCAATACTTCAGGCTGCTACTTTAGTAGTTTTGGACATGCAGGTCAGAGATCAAGAACAGCACATCGTCCCATTACTGTTCTGAGAATAGACAAGTCCATGATTTCTTATGTTCCTTTAAATCAGAGCTAGATTTTAATAATTCTGAGCTATTAGTTCAGTTCTCCCAAAACAAGCCTGATGGGCCGAATGGCCTCATCTCGTTTATAAATTCATGTTCTTATGAGGAACCTATGATCAAGACCTCAGCTCATTCAGGCAAAGAGACAGGATTCTAGATTTTTCAGGATGTTTCCGCATCTTGTCATTAATGTATTGGGCAATATCCTCTGTACCATGTGAGCTATTTGCTGCCTGACCCAACAGTCCTCTCATAAGGTTCTGGTTGGACTCCCCTGAAAGGCCAAGCAGGAAACGAAGAAAAATGTCCAGATGTCCATTCTCACTCTGCAAGGCCTTGTCTATTGCACATCTGTGCACATCAAGCAGGGATGGTTCTTTGAACATCCTACTCAGTTTTCCTAATTGTGTTTCATACACATTTTTCTGCTGTATTTTAAATGAGAGAAAAACATACAGAGCAGCAAGATACTCCTGGACAGTCAGGTGCACAAAGCAGTACATCTTTGATTGATACATCACAAACTCCTCCTGATAGATTTCTGTGCACAAGCCAGAATGAACCACTGTGTCATCAAAGTCAACACCACTCTCCCGCCAGAGAGTTTCTGACAATGTCTCCTCTCCCTTCTCTAGCATCCAGAATGCCAGCTTCCCCAATTTGAGAAGGAAATCTAAGTCAAACTCCTTGTCATCTGAAGGTCTCCCATGGTACTTCTGCCGCATCTGCTTCATCTGAATGAGCGTAAAGTGTGTGAGAAACCGGGTCAGAGTTCTGGGCACTTCTTTGTCACCTGCACTGTGGAATGCACGCTCAAGGACTGTGGCAATGATCCAGCAGAAGACTGGATTATGACACATGACATGAAGGGTTTTCATCGACATCACATGCTCAATCACTCTGTTAGCCAGCTCTGGGTCTCGGAGCCTCTTTCTGAAGTACTCCTCCTTCTGCGTGTCATTGAAACCTCTCACCTCCAACAGGCAGTGAATGCACTCTGGGGGAATGCGGCTGGACCTGAAAGGTCTCGAAGTGATCCATATATGAGCTGAGGGCAGCAGGTTTCCCTTGATGAGGTTGGTCACCAGCTTGTCCAATGTAGTGGGCTGGGTTGTGTCACACCAACACTCATTGAAGGTGAAGTTGAGGGGCAGATGAGATTCCTCCAGTCCGTCGCAGATGAACAAGACCTTGCATTCCTCACTGTCCAGGGACTCGAGCTCCTTCAACTCCGGGAAGAAACTATGGATCAGCTGCATAAGGCTGTAGGTGCCACTCTGCATCAGGTTTAGGTCCCGGAAGGGGATCGGGAGCAAAAAGTATATATGGTGATGGTTACGTTCCTCTGCCCAGTCCAGAATGAACTTCTGTACGCAGACGGATTTGCCGATGCCACCAAAGCCCCTGGAGAGCACCGAGCGTGTGTGCTGCTTCTCAATAGAAGCAAGGCTGAATATCTCTGTGCAATTGACAACCACCTCTCGTTTAACCCTCTTGGGTGGCACAATCTGCCTGATCTCATGCTCCTTGTTGATGCCGCCGTTGCCACCCTCAGTGATATAGAGATCTGTAAAGATGTTATTGAAGACTGTCTGCTCGCCCTGCTTTGCTATTCCCTCGAATATGTACTCATACTTCCTCTTGAGAGAAAGCTTCAGGTCATACTGTGCTTCACCTGGGGCGGGAGGGCAGAACAAAAACAATGTTAGCAATAAAGAATGAATAAAATTCAAGAAAGATGCCATGAAGAAGCACACAACTCTTGAAGCGTATGAATGACCCCTATCTCTCGGTACATTTGGCAGCATTGATTTAACCAGCCAACCAATAAGTACCTCTGTAGCAATTTCTAAGCAGTAACAGATCTTACGTCTCTTGATCAGCTCCTGCAGGTAATTTGCAGTATTCTTCAGCTTCATGTCCGTCAGGGTCTTCAGCGTAATTCTCAGAGACCCATCCACGCCACATTTATCCAGTATATTATCCACCATGTCCAAAACATCAAGTTTATCAGTTGAGCTGTCAAAGAATTCTGGGTAATGCCTCCGCAGATTCCGTTTGAAGAGAGCGAACTCCTCCTGTGCCAGTCTCCGCAGAGCCAACATTAGTGTCTGTTTCAGAAATAAGAACATGCATAATCAGTCGAGTCATTCGAGAACTCTCAGTTTACCACCATGTAGGGTGCTCAGAAGTCCACCATCTACACAGCAGGGTGTGAGAATGTAGTTTCATTAATAGTGAATTAATTTAAACCACAGTGAAAAAAATCTGTTCAGCTACTTCGAAAATAAAGGTGTTTCCATGAACTCACATTGAACATGAATTCAAAAGTAATTGAGGGGTGCCTCATTTCAGAGGGAGCCAGAAGACTGGAAATTTCTGGTCTGGGTGGTGGTGCTGGGATGGTTTCCTGCTGAAGGATCTGTCTCCGAGGCCTAAGAAACAGACAACTGCATCACGGAAAGCAGCAAGGATCTTTTGGCTAAGAGATAGATATGGGGGGGGGGGGCAGGTAACATTTAACCTGAAGAGAAAACTCTGATATAGGCAATAGAGAACTGTAAGAGAAAACTCTGGTATAGGCAAATGACAACTGTAATGTGTACTACATGAGTTAATGTGAATATAAATCACCCTACAAACAGCATGTTCAGTTCTCCTAAAAATTCCCCAGTTCTGAAATGCAGATACTCAACACCAACTAATGTTAAGCTTCAGTTGGCTAAGGATCGGTTCAAAGCATCAATGGAAATAATCGTACTATTAAATGCATAACTACAGTGGAAACTGCTTTTAGTGATTATGGTTATAGTGATGAACCGCTTATATGGATCAAAAATCTTGGAAGAGAATCAATCCTGTACAAATACTGTTTAAATAATTTGCTTATAGTAATCAAGTAGTCCGCTTACAATGTTTTTTTTTTTTAATATATATACATGACAGAGACAGTAATTTATTATTATTTTACTTTGATAGCCCTACTTTGTGTGTTCTCTGTGTGTTCTGTACATGTGGCAGAATTGACAATAAAGCTGACTTTGACAAAGAAAACAATTGACAAAGAAAAAAATTGGTTATGACGATTATCCGCTTATACTGATCAATTTCACCCAGACAGACGATCACTTTAAGCAGTTTCCATTGTATTATGCATTTACAAAATTATTGTTTATCTTAGTGATAAGGACCTACTGAAGTAAATTTGCCAAACAAATGGTGGAGTTAAAAAAACCCCTAGCTTCCTCATTCTAGCTTTATTAAACAAATCTACTAAACATACCATCATCCAACTCCATGGCTGTCATTAAGGAAACCTGGTAGTGCCACTCTCAAATAGGAGCCACGTGCACTGCTGTGAAATAGTACACAGCTTATACAGCCCACTGTACATGCAGTATACAAATGATCAAATATATACAACCGTTAGCTAGCTTTGGATAAAATAAGTGAACGAGGCGGAAGCTGTGTCTGAGGGTCGGCTGTAAGGCTCACTTTGGCTTCCTGACCGGCTCGGCAGAGTCGTCACTGTCGAAAGAGTAGCAGCTAGAAGCAGGCGAGTCTGGTTCCTCCAGCTGGAGTCTGCCAAAGAATCAAACAGGTCATCACCCACAGGGCACCTTCTAAAGAGTCCGGCGGTGCAGGGAAGTCATGTGATCCTGCTGCACGTGTGTGTATTTTTATATGTAATACACAGTACTGTGCAAAACTCTTATGCAGCCAAAGAAAATGATGTTTAAACTATATTTATGTCGGTGCAAAATTATGCTATTATGCCTGTCAAAGTGTGTTAGCTTAGTCATTTCAAAACCTAAGCTAAAATCGCCACATTATTTCCGGCAACCATGCAAAACACCCAGATATTTTTGTCTCGACCACTTGCACACCTTGTGTAGCTAGTCAATGTCCCTTCGATTATTAAAAATTAAGCTAATTAATTAAATAAGCTAGAAATGAAATTTAACAGACAGGTGGAATGGTTGAGGTGCCCTTGAGGAGAGGTTTGGGAACTGAAGCGGTGTTCATCTAGCCATCCAACTAGATATCAGTAACTTTTTGGAAAACAGAAGAAATTCTTACTAGTTTTTGTTACTCTTAATTTGCATATGTTCTAATGCTAAATTGTTTTTTTGTTCTGAGCAAAAGTTCCCTTACTACCCAGATTGATAGCTTAAGGATTTATTTGGACTGCCTAAGACTTTTGCACAGTACTGTATACATATATAAATGTACTGTATAACTTGATAAATTTTGTTTTTGTGACGGACAGTATGGTGTCTCACTGCTCGACGCTTTATTATGGTATCACCCACAACAGCTTCTCATTACCTCCCTACTAACTGCAGTACCTCATATTCGAATCTTTAGTGTGACCGCAGCATTCCTTTATGCTTGCTTGCATGTGCATAGGACGTGTGAGGTCTTATGCTTGCAAGCGTGTATGACTGCATTGTGAATGTGTGCAGTGTGTACAAGGGCTCCCTGCAGCCTGTATATCTCTGTGCTAATGCCGTGTCCTCGTACTTTGTGTGTGTGGAAAGCGGCTCCTTGTTAGATGTGGTGGCCTGCTTCTCAGGGTCCTCGTCACTCTCCATGGACTGGTAGCTGGGGGCTGGTGATGAGGTCTCCTGCCAGTACCTGCCACATGGGAAAGGCCAAAGCATGTATCATTCAGCCCTACTGGGGCTGCCTCACAGTGACGTGGCCTTTAGTCAGCTCACAATACTGCTTGATTTGACAGTGTCACCACTTCACCTGACACTTTCGAAGGGGGCGATAGCCAACACAGGCTCAGCTGCAACATTCTCAAATTCCTGGGATAAGTTCATTGGGGAGGCCCCAGCACCCCCCTCAACCTCTAGGTGCATGTTTGGGTCTTGGACCTCATCCTCAAAGCCAGCAGACATCTCAGAGTCTGACTCCTCGATGTCCAAAGAGATGCTCTGGGACGCCGTGTCCCACCCATCCTGCTCCTCTGACATGCTCATTTCAGGTTAGCGTCGGTCTGGTTTCGGTCCAGACGAAATTGCTGCCCTGATAAAACCAAGTAACAGAATTCAGATACCTAGTACAATTACGAAAACAAATTACTCTTGTATTAGCTGTAAAATACAAATTCCTGAAAATTGACAGCAGCTCGACATTTAACGAATCCATCGTTTTTAGCCGCGCTGCATTCAGTTAGCTGTTTACTGCAAAAAGCGCATGTCTCTCTCACGGAGCAGTATTGCTACGTTAAAGTTCAGGCATCGATCAGTTAGTAATGGCGTATAAAACATTGGAACCGCTCGGATAAACGTGAAACGTAGCTTTTGTAAAAGTAGCTTTAGCTTAACTACTCACCTTCTCTCAGCTTCCGTGTTTTTATGTGTAATGGTGACGGAGCAGACCTGCTTACTTTCGGTTTCGTGTCCTTTTGCATTGTGGGAAACGGAAAGACGCTGGAGCAGAAATGTCTGAGATCAGGAACGAATTTAAGACTCAGCTCAGAAACACAGAACTTCTCATGGGCACAATGGACGTCAGAGCAATGTCTAGAAGTAGCGTTCGCAAAAAAAAAAAAAAAAAATTGGCTTTGAGAGATGAAAACAATTGAAACATAAATTCTGGGTGACACCTAGTGGCCAAATTATATAAAACGTACGCAGCTGGTGGTCTAATAATCGTTTCATAATCCTACACTTTTGCATTAAAAAAAATCTTTTTCAGTGTATTTTCAAAGTGCAATTTTGAATTTGTCATCACTATCTAGAAGTGTATTAAAATAATCAAATAATGACAAACAGTGAAATTTTGGTATTTGCTGTAAAAGCATGTAATTATAAATCATAGTGGAATTCGAAAGGTAATTACGTCTTCTAATCTCAACCAAAATCTGAGTTCAAAATCCGAAATGTGCTGGAGATACGGAAGCCTTATGGGATGCATTTCGTAGTGGTGTGCGATATTACAAGATTTGGTATCTATCCAATACCAATTAGTAAATACAGAGCAAGTATCACCGATACGATACTGATATCGATACTTTTTAATAATGTGGATGCATTATCAAACTGCTAAAGCTGGATTAATTTTCATTACCTTTAAGTGTTTTTGTGATTTTTTTTTTTATTAATTAGTTAAAACCTAGGACAGAATTTGGGCAAAGTTTATAAATAAATACGTACTGTAGCGCGGAGGTAACAGCGGGGAGCGTGGCATGTTGGACTAATGCCAGCTTTGTAAATGGTTCTCAGTAATCGCTTGTATCATTATAAATGTGCTGTGTGCAATGTTGTGTATAGTGTTTCATGTATATCGTTATACGTAGAGTGTGTGTTTAAGTGCGTGCACCCTGCGTGTGTATGAAAAGTAAACGGGGCGACGAGCACGGTGAGCAGCGCCAGTGTGTGGGTTGTAGTAGTACGGGTGTAATAATTGAGTTGGTGTTGCCGTCGTACAGTCTGCATACCTGTCATAGCCAAGATTATTAGATCCGTATCTAATGTGTGGGCGTGTGGCACGCTGAAGGTAGGAATGTTTTCCCTGCTTTGTTTAATATGACTGTTTGCAATTACAGTAAGCTGCACTTACCTCTATGTTTTCTCAGGTTGAGCGGACTGTTTAGATGTCGACGTCATCTTTACAGCCGGAGCGTTCCGTCTTAAAATACTACCTATCCAGACGTGCTATCGAGCCTTTCTGCGCATGTGCAGTTCCACCGTCTGGGGATTAGGGTTAGGTTTTAGGGGTTAGGGTTAGGGTTAAGGTAAGGGTTTTAGGGGTTTTGGGGGGTTAGGCTTAG
>JAODLC010000052.1:6736686-6779402 GCA_026781145.1 Hippopotamyrus pictus | reverse complement strand
AGACAGAAGACAGGTAAACTGCTCAGTAAGGCGTCTTGACATCGGCTCAATACTTCGCAATGTGGGAGCGGAGTGTGTCGTTTAAGAAGGCGGTTGATTGCTTGTTGAGGGATGGTACGTGGGTGGTTCCGCCCCCGTAGGCGTGACATGACATCCACAAATACGTGTTTACAAATTCTGTTTTAATAAGTTTACATGTGTTTAAAGCATGTGGGAAGGGTATTTTAAAGCTTAAACTAAAAAAAAATGTTTATTTATATGGTCTTTCTGTATCGTGGATTTTCACCTATTGCTGATGGGTCTGTAACGAAACTTCCGCGATAGGCGGGGAATCACTGTACATCATTAATAAAAGCGTACGTCAGAATTTCCCAGTATAACAGGGAACACATTTACATAGAATTTATTTATCACTTTTGTTAAAGGAGGAATGATGCAAGAGAGGGCCATCACCTTGGGAAAAATGGAATGGTAAATTTTTTTTATATTTGACTGATCACTCTGCCAGTGTAACACCCACCCCCCAGCCCCGTGCCTGATCAGTATGTCCTCCTTACTTCCTGATTAGTGGATTATTGACTGCAAATTGTTTTTCATGTCCTCTAGCTTCTCTTGGTCCAGCCTGCTTGGGGGCCTTGTACTGGTGTCAGTCACCCTTGCTTTTGTCCAAAGTGACCTACAATCAGAGCAAGTGATATTTAACATATTTTGCAACGTATGCTTGGAGCTGAGCTGTAACTCTGGAGCTGTTTGATATTGAAGCTGGCAGCATGCAGCAGAAAGCTTAGGCAAGCCAGCTGACGCAAAAGGTTTAAGAAGTGCCCTGTAGCTGTGAGAAGGTTTGCTGGCTTTCTGCCATGTTTGCTTAGGAATGTGGAGTTTCCCGTCCAGAATGAGCTGATTTCCCAGCACACATCTGCAGGAAAATTCTGAGAGGGAAGAGGTTCACTTCATATGACACTGTTATAGAGATCACTCGCATACATACACACTCAAAGAGGAGGACAGAACTGCCGGCTACGTACCCCCTACTCAGGCGTGTACGTCAGGTAAGCGACGCTTCTGAATCACCAGTGAGTCACTTTAAATTTCAGGATAGGGACTGAAATGCTGTTGTGAGATAGCGATTCGGGGCTCTGCGTCTTTGGGATAGGGTTGGGTGAAGGTTTGGCCGGCTACCAGAACACGGTCCTTCATGCTCAGCTGCCTGGGCGCTGATTATGCTCATTTCCTAAAGGATCAGCCTTACCTGGGTCTCTGTAGAGACCTGTGTCAGGCAGAGGGGATCTGCGTTTTCAAGTAACTTGTTTACTCATGCTGAGATGCTTTTAAACTGTGTGACTGACAGATGTTATGTCCAATGGGACAGTCTGCTTTCGTAGCCCAGGATGAGCAGCCTTAGTGGAGATGGACAGTCACCAGAGGTGATCAGCCGGAATCATGGCTCCGTGAAAACCCAGTGAGTGTGCGCCAAGAAAACATCTCCAACAGCACCCTTAGAAATAGGATTGAGGATTGTGTGAGAGTGACAGTAGCTCCTCACAAGCATGAGATAATGATATTATCTCGTTTGGTGTTACTTTGAAGTTCTTTTTATATGGATAGGAATCATTAAAAAAGAAACACAAAAGAATGTCATAGACTGAAAACAAATGCCACTGTGCGTGTTTCCTTCCCTCTTGCTGGTGACGAAATCTTGATGTCTACGTCTCTGCAAAACCTGTTACTGTGCTTGTAAAGAGTTACACCCTTTTCCTGTAAGCAACTGAGTGACGCAGAAAAACAGGTTATTCTCCATCGTGGGATATCATCGATAAATGTTAAAGCAAACAAATGAGTTTGAAGTTTTGCTGAGGATACAGAGCAAATGTGCCAGTGTTAAATTAACACTGCATGGTGTCTATATGTGTCCACACCATTCAGTGTTACCTTTAACACTTTAAAGTGTGCAGTGAGTATTGTTTTTGCAATGTTAATGTTTATTAACTCTTATAGTGTTCAATTTACAACCTAGAGTGTTAGGACAATGTGTCTCCACCTCTTCCCAAATTACAAGCCCATATGGGTGGCACACAAGTACAAAACGTGTGGCCCATATCCGTCCCATTTTAATGTACTCATTTGAACTCATTTGGGCATTCAGCTGCTGTGTTTTACTAACCCACCATAATAAGAAAGACTCAGACCAACATAGCCTTTTCTCTTTTTATGAAAGCTTTTAGTTCAGATCTGTGCTTATGTAAATTGAAGAACATTGAAAGACATTCATTATAAAAGGGTATTGCAACTGTCCTAACACCTTTCCACATATGTTAATCATCCAAGTGTAGGACTGGCAGTCAAACATAGTCCCACACCATTAAAATATATACCAATCTGGAGACACATCCTGTACATCTCCAAGAGTTTTTTTCTCTGACTCAATAGCAACATGCTATAACATGCTCTCTAATATTCAAGATCAGTCAGAGCCGAGCCAGCAAAGCTTTAATATAAAATAAGAAAAAGCTGTAAGGTCCTGTTTGGTCAGAGTCTTTCTCATGATGGTGGGCAAATCTGGGATGGGTCTTCTGATCCTCATGACTTCTTGCGCACATATTAAAATGAGGCCGATATGTGGAGGTGGAGACTCATTGACTTACACCCTATGGTGTAAACTGAACACTATAAGAGTTAATAAATATTAACACTGTAAAAACAACACTCACTGCACAATGTAAAGTGTTACAGGTAACACCGAATGGTGTGGAGCCATATAAACACCATGCAGTGCTTATTTAACACTGGCATATTTGCTGTGTACGTCTTTACGTCTGACTGCACTGTGTATACTCACTTGGTGACTGATCACTGGAAGGTGTGATTGTGCGTTTATGAGTGCGAACATTTGAGTATGTGTCCTCTATTTCTTCTTCTAGGAGGATGTCTGAAAGAGAAGACAGCATCTATTTGGAGAGCGAGAGCCCGGCTGCGCTAGCAGAAGGTTTTGCCTCTGAGGCCACACTGCCAATCAAATCCGGATTTCTGGAGAAGACTCCTCCCCAGGGGTGTGTTTGTCCAGGGTGTTTCCACTGCAGGCCTTTTCTTAGATGTCTTCTTCCTTGGTGGTGTATGTGAAAGTGTGTTGATGTTATGCTACACTGGGTTTTAAATAAAGCTGCAAATAAATGATGATGATGACACAGACACTTATCGATCCCTGTGGGGGATCCTGTTTTTTTCCCTACTTCATCTTGATCTCCCTGACACACAGAGACTTATGTAGGTGAGCGCAGGCTAGGCAGCAAAGGGCATACACCTGCAGTGATGCCCACGGAGCTGGGGGTTAAGGGCCTTGCTCATGGTTCCATGGACATTTGATTATTCTGCCGCGTCTTGAACCAGTGACTTTCCGATCACAGATCAGAGGCTCTCATTGGGATAAGCCACTACGCCTGTAATTGGAAGGTCGCTGATTCAAGTCACAGTGGAAAAGTCACATGTTCGTGGGCCCTTGAGCAAGGACCTTAACCCCCAGCTCCATGGGAGCTGCACGCTGTCTGACCTTGCGCTGTGACCCCCCAAGCTTGATCTCACCTGTATGTGCATCTCATGGAGGGCAAAATGGGGTAGGGGAAAAGTGAATTTTCCCCACAGGGATTAATGAAGTATCACTATTCTATTATGTGATTTGTTGTGTTGTGATGTCATGTGGTCTTGTTTGATGTTTTTTCATGTTGTGATGTGCTTTTTTGCTTGGTTATCAGGGGCCTGCCTTTCCAGAAACGTTGGGTACAGCTGGATGCTGAATACCTGAGATATTTCCAGAATGAGAAGGTACAAATGCTACACACACACAGGACATGCAGGTCCACACAGACACTCACAGTGACAGCACAGGTTCCTGCACATGCCGGACATGCAGACCCTCAAAGTGATGGCACAGGTCCACACAAACACTCACAGTGACAGCACAGGTCCACACAGACACTCACAGTGACAGCACAGGTCCACACAGACACTCACAGTGACAGTACAGGTCCACACAGATGCTCATAGTGACAGCAAAGGTCCACACAGACACTCACAGTGACAGTACGGGTCCACGCAGACACTCACAGTGACAGGCCAGGTCTATGCACACGTCGGACACAGAGATGCTCACAGTAACAGCCCCTCTCTGATGTAGGATGTTTACTCCAAGCGAATGATCCCCGTCAGCTCCATGGTCAGCATCATCCCTGCTGGTCCACAGAAGTTCGAGTTGGCCACAAAGAACAGGACCTTCGTGTTCCGAGCACAAAGTGAATGTGAGTTTGACGCGTCAGGCAGAGCCTATATCTGGAGGAAAAGCAGAAGTTGAAGTGCTCTGCATGTCACTTTGTGTCTCCTCCAGTGGACAGGAATGAATGGTTGTCCCTGCTGCAGAGCATGATCCAGAAACGGTACAGCAGTGCAGGAATGACCCCTGAACCCTGCAGTCCTGTGCTTATGCATGGCAACCTTGAGCTGCGTGGAGTCCACAGCAAACTATATGTCACTGTCAGTGAAGACAGGCTCATCCTGTACAGAAACGCGGATGTGAGTGCGGGGGGGGGGGAGGGGGCTCTATCTGTGATTCTGGGACTATATGATTCTGGGACTCTGTGACTGACTCTGGGACTGTTCCCATGTAAGAATGTGAATGTTCCTGTATGCTGTGCCTTCTGGTATGTTAATATATCAGCTGTGCAAGTGTATCTGTGACTCTGTGTCTGTGATTGTGGGGCTCTGTGACAGTGGGTCCGTTTATATATACGAATGTGAATGTTCCTGCTCACTGTGCATTCTTGGATCTTAATGGATTGGCTGTGTGTGTGTCTGGGACTGTGTGTCTGTTTACATATACGAATGTGAATGTTTCTGTGTGCTATGCATTCCAGTATGTTAATGTTTTGGCTGCACGTGTCTCCGACTCTGTGACTCTGGGTCTGTTTACATGTAAGAATGTGAGTGTTCCTGTGCGCTGTGCATTCTGGTATGTTAATATGCTGCTTGCCTCATTTGTACATCACTTTGAACAAAAGCGCCTGCTAAGTGTGTAATTGTAAATATATTGGCTGTGTGTGTGTGTGTGTGTGTGTGCGCGCCACTTCATTTCCAGGAATACAAGCTTGGAATCGGCATCACGTCCATACAAATGAAGCTGGGGTGCGTGAAGGATGCAGACAAAAAGGCGTTTGACCTTGTGACCCCTTATAGGGTGTTCAGGTAGGGTGACTCCATAAATACAGCAGTTTTGGGTGCGTGGGTGTGTGTGGGTGTATGATTATGTGTTTATAATCCTGTGTGTGTAGAAAAACCTGTGCGTATAATTTAATTCTGTGTGTATAATCCTGTGTGGACAGTGCCCCCCCCCCCCCAACTTTGTAAGGCAGTCATTATGGATAACACTCGTGGTTATTATGTGTTATGCCTTTTTGTAAACATTTATAGCCATGTTTATAATACTTTATGGGTGCATTTTAAAGCATTATGAATGTGTTTATAAAATACTAAAAACATGGCCTTAAGTGTTACCACGTAGTCTACTATTACACATTTTACAATGAAAAATTTTGCATAATGTACCTGGACATAAACTATAATGAGATAAAATTGTTTTAAAATATATTAGCTTATTGTGGGTACTCACCGGCTTACAGCCTGCATTTGTTTAGTGTGTAGTTTGAAACTTAGGAACCATTTCTGGAACTAAACTTTTTTGATAATACTTTACTTCAGGGGGCACAAATACTTAGTAGTAACTCAATTACTGCTGAAGTACAAATCATGAAATAATATAGTTGCTACTTAAGATAAAAGATGCATAACAGTTCAGCGATGAACAAACCTGAGATCAGTATTTCACTTAAGTTATTCATTACTTGTTTCCTTCAGTAGTTCACCGCATTACCAAATTTAGTAACAAATTTTCTAATTGCGTTATGATTCATTACTGATGAACCAACATGAGATCAGTATGTAACTAAGACTGAGTTTGTAGTTAATACAAAAGTAAGCACATAATACTATATTATTTGTACCCCCTCAAGTAAAGTGTTTAATTTTTTTTTCATACTGAAACTGCAGATATGGGGGTTCCACTGTATAACCCTGTGCACAGAGGTGGAAAGTTCAGGTCCAGAAAGTACAAATCTACACCGATCTTTTGTTTCAGCCAACCAGTTGAGTACTCTGTGACTGTGACACTTTATACTGGACTGGTTGGTTGGTCTGGATTTGTACTTTCTGGACCTGAACTTTCCACCTCTGCCTCTGTGCGTGTAATTTAATTCTGTGTGTGTAACACTGTGCGTGTATACATAAGTATAATCCTGTGTGCATATAACCCTCTGTTCATAACTATGTACCCCCCCCCCCCACACCCCACAGCTTTGTGGCAGAGTCATTGCCGATGAAGGTCACCTGGATGAAAACTATAGAGTTCGCAATTTGCTCTGCTCTGTCCACTAACACTCTGGTCAATAAAGTCTGGGCCCAGGAGTCCAATCGTTTCTGTGCCGACTGCGGGGCAGTGTGGCCTGAATGGGCGTCCATCAACCTCAGTGTCATTATCTGCAGCAACTGTGCAGGTTAGCAGCTGTGAGCCCCTCCCTCGGTCAAACACACAGTCCCTCCTCTACCCAAACGCACAGCTCCTCCCTTACCCAAACACACTGCCCCTCCCCCAGCTACACACATAGCCCCTCCCCATACCTGTACTATACACACAGCCATTTCCCCTACCAAACAAAGAGCCCCTCCCCCAGCCAAACACACAGCCCTCCCCTCCCCACCCGGCTCAGATGCCTTGTGGCCTGACTTGACCTGGCAGACTATATAGAAGACCTTAACTATGCCATTTCAGTAATTGAAAAGGACCCAAAATATATGCAAAATATATGTTGAAATATATTGTACGTATTACTTCATCTTACTCAGAGGTGACAAGCAGTGCACCAGCGCACAGGACCTAACCCTAACCCTTACTATATTATTTCGAGATGACCGTTATTCAGAGCTGACCATTATTTAGGTAACTGAACATTATTTAGGATTGACCATTATTTGGAGCTGACCATTATTCAGGACTGACTGTTATTTGGAGCTGACCATTGTTGTGCACTATTGGAGTTGACTGTGTGTTGTGCACTATTGGAGCTGACTGTGTGTTGTGCACTATTGGAGTTGACTGTGTGTTGTGCATTATTGGAGCTGACTGTGTGTTGTGCACTATTGGAGCTGACTGTGTTTTGTGCGCTATTGAAGCTGACTGTGTGTTGTGCGCTATTGGAGTTGACTGTATGTTGTGCGCTATTGGAGTTGACTGTGTGTTGTGCGCTATTGAAGCTGACTGTGTGTTGTGCGCTATTGGAGTTGACTGTGTGTTGTGCGCTATTGGAGCTGACTGTGTGTTGTGCGCTATTGGAGTTGACTGTGTGTTGTGCCCTACTGGAGTTGACTGTGTGTTGTGCACTATTGAAGCTGACTGTGTCTTGTGCACTACTGGAGTTGACTGTGTGTTGTGCACTATTGAAGCTGACTGTGTGTTGTGCACTATTGAAGCTGACTGTGTGTTGTGCACTATTGAAGCTGACTGTTTTGTCCCAATCCTGATGTGTCTCCTTCCCAGGGCAGCACAGGCGCCTCGGTTCCTGTGTCTCCAAGGTAAGGAGTCTCAGGCTGGACCAGAGCGTGTGGACGGATGAACTCGTCCAGGTAGGTATGGTCCAGACAGCACTTCCCCCAAAATCACCCCTCCACTGTGTGCAGCTTGGATGTAGAGGGCTGAGGAGACTCTCTGCCTGTCCTGCAGGTGTTCCTATCACTGGGAAATGGCCGAGTAAACTCATTCTGGGCTGCAAATGTGCCCCCTAGTGAAGCATTGAGCCCCTTCAGCAGCGAAGAGGACCGCAAGTCCTTTGTCTTCGCCAAGTACCGCCAGGGGAAATACCGCTGCTACCACAAGCTCTTTGGCCAGCAGGAGATTCTCAATAGTGTAAGTTTTTGTGTCACCCACCGCAGAAACCTCCTCTGTTTCTCTATGAGCCCTTCTCCATGTCACTTTCACTGTAGCTTCCTCCTCCCTCACCTCCATGAACCCCCCTGCCTCTCCCTGCAGGCTTTGTGCTCCAACGTGCAGACAGATGACATCTTGGAGACCCTGTCGCTGCTCTTCTGCGGGGCTGACGTGAACTGTGACACGGGTCACTCAGACTTCCCCTCTCCCATCTCTTTGGCCAGAAGCTGCAACCAGCACCTACAGGTGGAGCTTCTGAGCCACAATCAAAACACAGGTGGGTCGTCCCGTCAGATCCCACTGTACCGCCAGACTGACGTGCTGAAGAAATCTCAGAGCCTCAGTCTAGCTGTGCTTTTCACAGAGGTGCCCCGTTTGGAGGTGGAATACTCCATGGATGGGCTGGAGGAATCCCCGGCCTTGCTCATGTACAGCGGGAACCTGTACAAGACGGGCTCGACCACACGGCCAATCACTGAGCAGAAACCCAGAGAAGGTGAGCCAACCTCTGTCACCTTGAAAAGCGGCATGTGTGAGGTCAGGCTGATGTCCGCTGGCTCTATGTGTGTGCGCGCGTGTGTGTATATATTAGGTTTATATTACATTGTGGGGATCAAATGTCCCCCACAATGTGATAAAATCATATTATTTAGACATTGTGGGGACCATTAAAAATGCCAAAAGTCTCGTATTTTGTTTGGTTACTTAGGGTTAAGGTTGGGGCTGGGAAGGGGATACGGTTGTCATTGTTGAGATTAGGGTTATGTTCATGGAAATGAGTGGAGAGTCCATATAAAGATATGAATATGTGCGCTGTGTGTATGTATGTGTGTGTGTGTGTGTGCTTCCCACCCCAGAGTTCAAACCCCGATGGTGCATCCTGAAAAATGGCAGCCTGAGCTATGGAGGCCACAGAAGCTCCGCCCCCAGCAGGCAGCTGAACATGGGGGAGGTCCAGTGCCTGTCCGTCGACGCCCCGGGGAAACATGGGTACCTCTCACTTCCCTCCCTTGTCTCCCCCTGTAAAAGCTCTGCTCCCATTGGTGGGGGTTTTAAGACTGCTTTCCTTTCAGCTATGAGCACACTTTTGAGATCTGCACAGAATCGGACCGTCTGTACCTTTTCGGAGACGATAGCCCAGACACAGTACGGGAATGGATCCGGTCAATCACCAAGGTAACCACAGCACTGTAACAGCATCAGACTTGTGGCTCTGTAGTGTTACCGCTGTTTGGGGGGTGAGCCGGGGTTTGCATGTCCTAGCGTGGTAATGGCAGCAATTCCATGTCCTCTGAAATAACTTCTTGGACAACAGACTATGGAAATTAAGCAATGAAAATTTCTAAGCCAATGAGGCCAGATAACCATGTTGAATTTGACATTAAAAGTTTGCGTAACCAGCCCTCACTGTGCCCCAGGCGTTCCTCCCGACCAGCGCACAGGACCTGGCAGAAACGGCCTTCCGGCGCGTTGGCCGACTCAAGTACCGTGCTGGGCTGATGCAGGAGATCTGCAGGCCGGGCTGGTTTTCTCTAGCGGGCACCAAGCTTCACGGGCGGCTGGCAGATGGCTCCGAGGAGAAGATCGAGCTGTGCAGGCTTCAGGACCTCTGTGAGTGTGCCTCACTGTCCATCAGTGTCTGTCGGTGTGCCTCAGTGTCCATCAGTGTGCCTCATTGTCCGTCAGTGTCTGTCGGTGTGCCTCAGTGTCTGTCAGTCTGCCTCTGTGTATGTCAGTATGCCTCTGTGTGTATCAGTGTCCGTCAGTGTGTCAGTGTCTGTCAGTTTATGCTTCAGTGTGTCGGGGTGCCTCAGTGTCCATCGGTGTGTCAGCGTGTGCCTCAGCATGTCAGTGCCCGTAAGTGTGTACCTCAGTCTGTCAATGTGTGTCAGTGTGCCTCAGTTTCTATCAGTGTGTGTCAGTGTACCTCAGTGTCCATCACTGTCTGTCAGTGTGCCTCAAGGTCATATAGGGGGGCTATACGTACAGTACACAATTACAGAAGTTAAGTGCTGATTAAGTACACAAGTGCAAACATGGACCACACATAGTGCACATCAAATGAAATGAGATCAAATTTATTTATAAAGCACATTAAAAAACAGCCAGTGCAGACCGAAGTGCCGTACAATCAAAAAATGTGTGAAACAGAACATAGTAACTGTCATAAAATGTAAATTAAAATGCATCCACTATAGTGCACGCATACATAAAAGAGCCAATGTTAAATTAGACAACAATGAAATGAAGGAAGGAAAGGTCTCATTCTACCTACTGTTCAAGCCAGCATGAAAAAGTAAGTTTTCAATAACTATTTAAAAGTGACTAATAAGGGGTCCACCCGAGTAAGAAAGGCCCTGATCTTAGATCAAAGTCTTAACTGAATAAAAGCTTGAACTCATAGCATAAGAACATAAGAAATTTACAAATGAGAGGAGGCTATTTGGCCCATTAAGATCGTTTGGTGAGAACTCAGCTAACAGTTTAAAACTGTTAGAATTTTATCAAGCTCTGATTTAAAGGAACCCAGGGTTTTACCTTGTGCTACACTAGCAGGAAGACTATTCCATACTCTGACTACACGCTGTGTAAAGAAGTGCTTTCTCAAATCCAGTTTAAAATGTTCTCCTGCTAATTTCCGCCTATGGTCACGAGTTCTTGTATTTGAACTAATATTGAAGTAACTATTCGATTCAACAGCATTCATACCTGTTAAAATCTTATATACCTGCATCACTGAGCTGACACAGACACTGTAGGAGGGCAGACACATAGAATGTACATGAATAGACTATCTGCACATAATCTAGCAGCAGGATTGCAGCAGCAGAATATAAACGTGGTATGTAAAATATGTAACATGAAGAGAATTATGTGTGTAAACTGTCTGTACATAATAATACTGAACATATCCTTTCTGTATATGATTACAGTATTTCAACTATGCAGCATTAATAGACATATGCTATGTAAGCTACCTGTACATAATATACTGCAGTATAGTGTAGTAGAGCAGCAGGTAATGTAGCAGCAGATAACAAAAAAAAAGTACAAACATGCCAGTATAAGAAAGTTAAAGTGGCTGGTTGTTAAAGTTAAATTAAGTTCAATTAAATTAAGCCTTAAATTAAGTTAAAGAGTTGATGTTGCTCACTTGGTGAGGAACTGCAAGGTGTTCAGGAGTCTTACAGCTTGTGGGGGGGAAACTGTTACAAAGGCTGGCTGAGCTGCGGTACCTTCTTCCAGAAGGGAACAGTCCAGGGAGTGGATGGAAGGGGTCCTTCACAATGCTGGAGGCCTTGGGGATGCATTGCTTTTGAAAGATGTCCTAGATGGAGGTGACAGAGGTCCCGATGACTTTTTCTGCTGTATTCACTATCATCTGCAGGGACTTGCGGTCAGGGATGTTGCAGCTTGTTAAACCAGGTAGTGATAGAGCAGGTCAGGACAGTCTCAGGGGTTCCCCTGTAGAATGTGGTGAGGATGGGGGGGTGGGAGACTCGCCTTCATCCGGCGTAAGAAATGCAGTAGCTGCTGTGCTTTCTAGGCCAGTGAGGCGGCGTTGAGGGTCCAGCGGAGATCATCCATCAGGTGAACACCAAGAAATTTGGTGTTCCTGATGGTCTCCACTTCTGAGCCCTTGATGTACAGTGGGGTGTGGACAGCACGGGCCTTCCTGAAGTCGACAATCTTTTCTTTCATCTTGTCCATGTTCAGAAACAGTCTACTACTTGCTCCACTTCTTTCCTGTAAGCTGCCTCTTCACCATTGCTGATGTGGCCCACCGCTGTGGTTTCATCAGCGAACTTGATGATGCTGTTAAAACTATATTGTGCATTACAGCATGACTAACAGTAACAGTAACCCTAACAGCAGCAGTCAGCAGGGTAAAGAGGCGTGGGCTGAGCACACAGGCCTGTGGAGTACCAGTGCTTAGCTTGATAGTCCTGGAGGTCATGTGGCTGATGCATACTGACTGGGGCCTCTCGGTCAGAAAGTCCAGGACCCAGTTGCATAAGGAGGTATGGAAACCCAGCAGTCCCAACTTCCCAGTTAGCTGCTGTGGGATGGTGGAGCTGAACGCTGAACTGAAACTCATGAACAGCGTTTTAACATACGAGTCCTTTCTGTCCAGGTGGGTGAAGGCCAGGTGCAGGGTGGATAATGTGGCATCATCCATGGAGCGGTTTGGGCGGTAGGCAAACTGAAGTGGGTCGTGTCAGGCAGAGTCCAGTTTTCTTGTGCTTCATGACCAGCTTCTCATAGCACTTCATGATGACAGGTGCTATTCGGCGGTAGTCACTGAGAGAGGAGATGGTAATCTTCTTAGGCACAGGAATGATGGTGGTGGCCTTGAAGCACCGGGGAATGACATCTTCTAGCTGGTCCCCTCACTCCCTGAGCACCCGGCCAGGACTGTTGTCTGGTCCTGCAGCTTTGCGCGAGTTCTCCCACAGGGTCCTTTGACGTCAGCCGTGGACAGACACAGCACCTGGTCATCAGGTGGGGGGGATGGCGTTTGTTGCAGACGTGTTGTTTGTTGCATCAAACTGTGCGTAAAAGTCATAAAACACATCAGGGATGGAGTCATCACTGTCATAGGGGCTGAGGCGGGGTCTTGTAATCAGTGATGGTCTTGATGGCCTACCACATACGCCTTGTGCCACTGAAGTGCCTGTGAATCCTGCACCCAAACCCGCTCTTTGCTTCTCTGATGCCTCAGGACAGGTTTGCCCTCACTGTCCTGAGGGCTGCTTTGTCTCCTGACTTGAAGGCAGCATGTGCACCTTTGGTGCTTTGGAGCAGTTAGATCTTCTATGCTTACTGATGTAGCCGATGACAGAAGCATACTCCTCCAGGTCAGTGTGCTGACCATAGGTAGCTTGAAACAGTCCTGCAGGGCTGAGACTGCACCCTCTGGCCAGGCCCTGATGTGCCCGTGTAGTGAAACAGGAACTTCTATGAACAGTTTTAAGGTTATTAGTCAAGGCTTGGGCAGTATTACAGTAATAAGGCATATCGCGGTATTTCGAAATCAAATCCTTATGATAAAAAAAGCCATTATCAGTGTGCCTCAGTGCGTGTCTGTGTGTCAGTGGGTGTGTGTCAGTGCCTGTCTGTGTGTCAATTTGTGTCTGTTTGTCAGTGCATGTTTGTGTGTGTCAGTGCGTGTCTGTGTGTCAGTGTGTGTCCGTTTGTCAGTGCATGTCTGTGTGTGTCAGTGTGTGTCTGTGCTTCTGTATCTTTGTTTTATTATTAATCTTGTATCTTCTGTCAATCAGCTGTTCAGCAGGACCAGAATAGACTGGTGTTGGTGGATAGAGGCAGGTAAGATACAGATACACACAGACACACACTGACATGCAGTGGCACACCGACACATAATAATGTACACAGATAGACAGACAGACAGACAGACAGACACAGTATCACACAGAAACCACTTTGTTTTTCACTAGGTGAACTTCAGAATCCACACTTACTTCAATGCAATGTGTAATTTCAGACTCCTAGCTAAACTATAAATAAGATAAATGTGGATAACTCAGCCTTGGGTATTTTATTTAATGGAAGAAAACAGGAATTTTCCAAGAATCACTAGATTGTCGGGTCTGTCCTTGGGAATGTTTGGCAGGATGCTGTCTCTAGAGAGTGAGAGGAAGCTGGACATCCAGGGCTGGATAACGGACATCCAGCAGGCCGCATGCCGAGCCGGGGACTCCCTCACGGAGCAGCAGCTCACCAGTGGCGACATTCCTGTCATCGTGGAACGCTGCATCAACTTCATCATGCAGTTTGGTGAGGAGCAAGGCCCAGCATGGTGAAGTATGGCCTAGCATAGCCCAGCATAGTGAAGTGTGGCCTAGCATGGTGAAGTATGGCCTAGCATAGCCCAGCATAGTGAAGTGTGGCCTAGCATGTCCCAGCATAGCTTAGCATGGCCCAGCATGGTGAAGTATGGCCTAGCATGGTTAAGTATGGCCTAGCATGTCCCAGCATAGCTTAGCATGGCCCAGCATAGTGAAGTATGGCCCAGCATAGTGAAGTATGGCCTAGCACAGGGGTCGGCAACCTGCGGCTCTTTGACCACGTGGCTGCGGCCACGTGGAGCGACAGACAAATTCACATTTTCACGTCTTAACATATTATGATAATACTTTCGTAAAGATAAATCATTTATTTATGGGTTAATATTATTTTTCATTTAGATATTTCTTTAGCTATGAATGAGGTGGTCCATCGCACGCTTCTCTGATGTCTTTGCTGCAACTTTTACATCTTCCTTAAAGTCATTCTCTATGAAGAGATTACATCTCCAAACAAATGGTTTTACCGAGTTTTCTTAAATACCTGAGATTGCATGTAGGCTTCAAAGTTTATTGGGATTCCTAATTCTTTCATATACTTTTTGTACTAAATCGTCATCACACCTTCCCAGGTCTTCGTAAAATTGTTATATTTTCTCCGATTTACATGTTATAGCCAGATGAGTTTGAGCAGTGAGTACATTTTGCACTTGGTCAGCACAGTCACAGTAGTGGAGTGGAGAGTGAAGGGCAGACGACTGCAGAGCCGAACGCACTTTACTCAGAAAAAAGAGATGAAGCTGAAGACTATCGCTACAGAACTGATCAGTGTTGTATTATTAGTCACCTTTGTGCTGTTACACATCTGAGAGATTTAAAACTGCCCCCCCCCCCCGGCCCCAAATTTTTTCTCTGTATTTGAACTTTTGTATTTGTGTTAAATGCATATACACACACACATCACATTTAAAAATCGTATCTCAAACCCCCTTCTTTACCGGCTCTTTGTAAATCTTGGGCCAGACATTTAAGAGAAAATGGCTCTTTGCTTTAAAAAGGTTGCCGACCTCTGACCAAGGATGTCCCAGCGTAGCTTAGCATGGCCCAGAATGACCTATTATGGTCCAGAATGGCCCAGCACAGGTCAGTATGGCCTAGCACAGCCCAACTAAGCACAGCCCAGTATAGCCTAGCATATAGCCAGGTATGACCCAGAATGGCCCAGCACAGGTCAGTATGGCCTAGCACAGCCCAACCAAGCACAGCCCAGTATAGCCTAGCATATAGCCAGGTATGACCCAGAATGGCCTAGCATTGCCTAGCATGATGAGGATAGCAAATGTAACTCTAAGCTATGGAAAGATTTCAGAACAGCATCCATCAAACACATGCGTAGTGTTACATTTAAATGCATCCTTGTGCTTGTGTGCATTTGCGCGTGAATCAGGGTTGACGTCGCAGGGGATCTACAGGAAGTGCGGCGTGAACTCCAGGATATCCGCCATTCTTGAGAACTTCCTGCAAGATACCCGCAACACGCACCTGAAGGAGGGCGAGCACCAGGTGGACGACGTGGCTGGAGTCCTCAAGAGGTTCTTCAGGAACGTCAAGGAGGGCATCTTCACCAGCCAGGGGGCCCCTGCCTGGCTTCACACTATAGGTGTCTTCATGTGTCTGATGGGACTTTTAGAAGATTAAAAAAAAAAAAACCTGGGTGAATGTCACCCCATTCTACGCCCAGTAGTCTAACCCGACTGTTACTCTGTGACAGAAATAAAAGAGAAAAGTCAGAGGATTGCACAGTACCAGACTCTCCTGAACGCTCTACCGCCAGTCAATAAGGCCACCCTTCGAACCCTGATCAGCCACCTGTACTGGTGAGGACCCACCCACCACTCTCCATCTATCATATCCATTTTTCCGGGCACTGCTGCCCTCCCAGCAGACTGTCTCTGTCCTGCGAGAAGCCACATAGACTCTGGGTACAAAGACAGCATTGGTAGTTGTTACCTGAACAAAGAGTACAAAGGTTTTCTTGTCTGAAGGATGGTTTGAATTTAATTCCAGAAATCTGCATAAAAGGACTGTATTCTTCTATTGTCCATGCTAAATGAATTTCCTTTTCATTAAAACTTAGATGTAAGAGTCTTAAACAAGTCTCTGTATATTTTCACTTGTTCCAAAGCATTCAGCATTCTTCAGCCACAAACCAGATGAACCGACACAACCTGGCCATTGTATTTGGCCCCACTCTGTTCCAGACTGACGGCACCAACAGCACCGGCAGCCGAGTCATAGAAGAGCTCATCCAGCACTATGTGGCTGTCTTTAACGTGAGTGAGGGACAAGCAGTGTCAGGCAGAGGGCAGAGCATTTATAACGTGAATATAATATAATGCTGTGCCATCACTGGGCAGACATATGCTAAGTGCCATAACAAGGTACTTTGATAAAAGTGTCATTTGTGGCTGGAAAAAAAACATACTGCCCCCACAGCTTGGGAGGATTACTACAGTTGTATAGACACTACAGTTGTATAAATCTGTGATTTTTCTCACAGGTCAGTGAAGAACAACTGCAAAAACAGATGGATGAAGTGAACTTGATCATCAAGACTAATAATAGCCCCATGCTGGTCAGTAACTGAGCGGCTCTATCTGTTAACAGAGAACACAAGCTAATGCTTATTTACTGAATTTACTGGATGCTTTTATTAATGTAACACACCGTTGTGTGTCTGTACTACTTGCCTGGATCAGAGGAAGCCAGACCCAGGATCTGAGATGATCTTCACGGTGTTCCTGGAAGAGGCAGGCCAGACAAGAGAGCTGCACATCAAGGTGACAGGGTGTCGCTTCGCCCGTGTGCTCCAAGCCATGGTGCATGTTTCAGAAGCTCGGCGTCTCACCAAAGGTCATGTTCTGAGACGGCGTATGTTCTGTCTTTGGCTGATGCACTCCTGTCAGTTCATTTACATGGAGTGTCAGGTGTGATTCCACTGAATGAAATGCCAGGGTAATGTAGACATTGTAGATGCACAATGGGAAAGATGCTAGGTTCAGGTACATCTAGCAAAAACCATGGATATCAACAGATCAGGTAAGCAGCCATCTTCGCAAACAAATATTGCGAAAGATTTTTTCAGATAGCAACAAAACTGAAAAATATTCACTTACCTCTTGAAAGAAGGCAGTTGTATAAGATCCATGGTTCATGTGCATATCATGTTCACAAACATAGCTGTGCCTTAAGAGTCGATGCTCTGTGGCTGTGCCTTATGAGTCGATGCTCTGTGGCTGTACCTTAAAGAGTTGATGCTCTGTGGCTGTACCTTAAGAGTCTATGCTCTGTGGCTGTACCTTAAGAGTCTATGCTCTGTGGCTGTGCTTTATGAATTGATGTTCTGTGGTTGTGCCTTACGAGTTGATGCTCTGTAGTTGTGCCTTATGACTTGATCCTCTGTAGTTGTGCCTTACAAGTTTGTGTACCGTCACAGTGCTTTACAATTCTGCTCAGCTGATACCTTCTCCATGTAGGTTACCCACAGATTTCTTCTTTCGCCGTCCTCTTGACTTTAACTGAATGATTTGTGAATGGGGCTGCCTGGGGAAGATAGCAGCCAATCACAGGCCACCGTCAGCTTTCTTTCCACCTTGCCAGGTGTGTGCCACCCTCAGCGCCGCCGCCATGACCACAGAGATGCTGGAGAAGCAGAGGATTACCCCACAGGAACGGGACTACTGGAGCAGCTTTGAAGTCAACAACACTGAGGACACAGGTGTGAGGACAGGGAAGCCAGGGAGAGCTGCAGAGAGACAGACAGTGAACTAATGCACAGTAACCACAGTGAAACATAAGCGTACTTATCACTCTGGCTGCATGCTGTGGGCAGGTCCCAGGTCTACCTGGTCGCTAATTAACACCTTTGGCCCCACCCACAGAACGTGCACTGCATCACCTGGAGAAGGTGTTTCCCCTCTTGAACTCAGGCAGCACTCTGGTGATTAAGAAGGATGATGCCATGGAGACCATACTCACATACCTGGGTATGTGACCTTCGCCTGACCACACGCACAATCAACATTGGAACAAGCAGCTCCATTTGTGCTTTGTAACGTTCAGCCTACCCGACCGTCCAGAGTTCATCTGGACAAGCTCTACATGCATAAGAGATAGTGAAGAACTTACCCTGGATCTACTTTTGCTTCTGTTTCCTGGGATGCTAGCATTACAACTGTAATGTGTAATTGTAAATTAGCAAGGTGCTACATGCCCTTGCCAAACCCCAGAGTGATAGAGAATGTAATCGGAATAAGTCCTGTAGGCCCACAGAAAAGGATAAAAGTGCTTCCGTTTTTGGTTCTTCTGCAGCCAGCAAAAGCAATATCTCAAAGTATAAGGCTATGAAGGTCAGGACCGAGAATCGTATACCTAAGGGCTTCCAAGACCGCTACATCACCCTCAGTGGTACCACAATCAGGATCTACAAGGAAGCACAGGTAGGACGGGGCATGCAGTGGGGTGTTACACTGTCTGTCCTTACCGGCCTTGTGCTTCTCCATGGGCTGACAAGCAATCTTCAGGGAAAATTCCTCGAGATACCTTCTGCTGGACACGTTCCTGACAGCGCACTGCTCAGGGCATGTTCCTCAGGATACCTTCTGCTGGTCACATTCCTGATAGCATACTCCTCAGGACATGTTCCTCAGGATACCTTCTGCTGGTCATGTTCCTGATAGCATACTCCTCAGGACATGTTCCTTAGGATACCGTCTGCTGGTCACGTTCCTGATAGCATACTCCTCAGGACATGTTCCTCAGTAACCTTCTGCTGGTCACATTCCTGCTCCGCAGGGCATGTTCCTTAGGATACCTTATGCTGGTCATGGTTCGGATAGTGTACTCCGCAGGGCATGTTCCTTAGGATACCTTCTGCTGGTCATGTTCCTGATAGCATAGTCCTCAGGGCATGTTCTCAGGGCTGCATTTTCAAGGATGATCTCTGTTTCTTCTCCTTCACAGAGCACCCGACCTGAGTGGGAGATGCCAGTAAAATCACTGAGTCTGTACCAAGGCATCAAAAAGAAACTGAATCCCCCAACAAGGTGAAGAACCTCAAATTCAGTGTGGATGATAACTTGGGTGGATCTGCAGTGTGAAAGAATCCACCTTGCAGTGGGAGGCATCTTGATTTATTTTAGAAATATATTTTCACACTAACCCGCAATGGATTTAACAGGAGAGAGAGCGATCCAAGCCTTTCCCTTATAACATGTATCATGAACTGCCCTCATCTACCCCATTAAGCAAATAATACAGCCATAAAGAAAGACTGTACTTGACCCAATAAGATCTTACCAAGATTAGACGAAATAATCATAGCATTTAGTGAATCAAACGTAATTTTGGACTTGTGCTATCTCTAATTACCTACCTCTACATTCTGCTTCATGGTTTTGAGTATGTTGCCTTCTGCTTAAAATACAGAATCATGGGGTGTGGATTTAAGTATCTCCTAATATTAGCAGGCCTTTTTTTGCTTTTCCTATTAATTGGTAAGGAAATCACAAACTGAGCAATAGACAGAGCCCTGCCCAGCTTATTCTTCATATTGTGATGCCTGAACCCTCCAATCTCCCTTCACCACTACACCTTCGCCCCTGACAGTAGTTGTGTCTTCTCAGGTGGGGCCTCACAGTGGCCTCCAAACAGGAGAAGCGTCAGTGGTGAGTCCGTGTCAAGGCTGCTGCAGGTTGTGCTGCAGGATGCTCAAAAGAACAGAAGCCATCATGACTCATATGTGGCTGATCTGGTTTTAGGTACCTGTGCTGTGATTCTGAGACAGAGATGAGGGAGTGGATGGCCATCTTTCTGAGCATCCAGGTGAGAGCCTGGTCATTTAAACAGGTTGCCTTGACTCATTCTGCACGCAGGGAAGTCCCATTAACCTCTGTCATCCTCCTGTCTCTGCTTTCAGTATGACGGTGACGTTTGGCCGGCAAACACACAATAAGCTTCTACCAAGCCTTGTGATTATGGTAGATGTCGACGGGCAGGGGAGGGGGTCCTGGGACATTAACATGATCATAATATGAAGTATATTTCACGACTGTGAAAAGTGTAAAATAATGAAGTTAAATAAAAATACATTTTATCCAATTTGGTATCTGGGCTTAAGCCTCCTTGGGCTTAACAGGGTGTGATGCTTCAGTATGATGGTGAACTATAGGATTGGAAGGGACAGTGCAGCTTCAAATCAAGCTATCACCTGGACCCAGCAGCCAAATCCATGCTGTATTGGAATCAGCTTCAAATCAAGCTCTCACCTGAACCCAGCAGCCAAATCCATGCTGTATCGGAATCCCGCCCGGGGCAGACGCCCTCATCCATGCTGTATCGGAATCCCGCCCGGGGCAGACGCCCTCATCCATGCTGTATCGGAATCCCGCCCGGGGCAGACGCCCTCATCCATGCTGTATTGGAATCCCGCCTGACATGTACACCCCCCTGCCCCCCCCGTAGAATGGTACACTATGTATAGTGAAGTAGCCTTCATCCTTGATTAACGTTATTCAACTAAAATTTTGTCAACTAACCTAGGTATCACATTTTCTTAGGTATAGGCACACCTAGAGGGTACATTATTCCATCTGCTCTCCTTGCATGTACAGGACACTGCATTTCATCACAGAGAACTGCATCCCATTTTCTTCACTGGTTGGGCACCCATTAGAGAGATTATTCTCTCCATCGCTTCATCATGCTTGCTCACTAGGAAGCATAACCGAAGAGGGCACTTCATGACATTTTTCCACCAGAATGGCACCCAGAGGGCACCTTGGGTTTACCCAATTGTAAGGGCACCTTACAAGGTACTACATCACATTTTCCCTCTGGAGTCACATCCATTAGGGCAACTCCCCCAAAAAGTCCCACATGGATGGACACCAAGTACCGCAATGTATCACATTTTACCCACTGGAGAGGGCACCTATTTGGGCGCTTCATTGTGTTTTCCTGCCAATTTAAAGTACCCTCTACAGCACCACATCCCATTTTCTTCATTTATTGGAAAGGTACTTATAGGAACTATCTAGACCACCTTACAGGGCACTGCATCACATTTTCTCCAATAGAAGGGCACTCATTACGACACTTCATCACATTTTCTGCAATAGAAGGGCACTCATTACGACACTTCATCACATTTTCTCCAATAGAAGGGCACTCATTACGACACTTCATCACATTTTCTTGCTCTATATGGCACATCACACCATCAGCAGTTGCCCCCCACTGTAACCACCTGACTCCACCAGTGATAAGGACCCTTCCCTTCCCATCCCTTCTCTGAGCTGCAGAGAAGACTGTCAGGTGTTAAAATTAAATCACTTATTTCTGATTTCTACAAAACATGAATCACAGAATCCAGAATCATGTACGGCTTTGCTCAATGTAGAATGTATAATGAGTTACAGAAAGCACTTATTGTCCTTATAATCATATTGCACTGCTTGCACTATCTGATTCCATTATTCTATTATTTTATTTCTACTTATCTGTTTTACTTAATTTATGTTCTTTGTTCTTATATGTTGTCTGAGAGTGCATCAATACCACCAAAACAAATTCCTAGTTATTGCAGTTGTACCTGGCCAATAAAGTTACCTCTGATTCTGATTACTAAAATTAGTTAGAATTTGCTTCTGTAATACCAAATTGTGAAAATTTCCATCTTATTGTCTTCCAATCTCAGCATAATACTTCAGACAGGAAGTTTATGTAATATGGACCCTGATCCAGGCGGGTCCGGTGGTGAACCCACAGGACACCATAAACCCGGCCAGGCCAGGAGGGGGCGCTTGCCAGGTGCCGACCCTCCCGACGTCTGGCTCCAGGGGTAGGTCCTGGTAGCCCCATGCTGAGTAGGGCACTCAGTATCTTTTTGCTACAATTCATTGAGATCTGTATTGGACTATAGTTGCTGGACTGATCCAGGAAATGTAGACCTCCAGTCTCCCAGCTGGTTTGGGAATGTTTGGATATGCCTCTAAACGAGCTGTGTTAGTCTATGGCAGGGGTCCTCAAACGGCGGACTCCGGTCCACATCTGCACCAATTCACAATATAATCTGCACCACGAGATCATCCACACCCCCAAAAATTGTACCGAGGAGAATCCCCTCCCCCAACTGGCGAAATCTACCAACACCTCCCCCAACTCACGAAATCTACTTGTTGGTACCCCTCCCCCATGGACTTTGGCTTTGGGTGGCTAATTAAATTTTGACCCTGGGAAAAAATAATTCAGTATCCCTGGTCTATGGCTTTAGAAAGAAAGGCTTGATCTGCCCTGTCTGGCATGCTGTCACATGAAGATGATAATGAGATTTAAATCAATTAAACTGATGGTTTGCTAGACCCTAAAAAGCTTTATTTCATGATAAGTAAATAAATATATGTGTGAAAGGCACAAACAGCAGTTTCAAATGACAGCTGGTGGTTCAAATTGCCACTTATTTACATACAATCTGTAATTGAACAAGAGGTGTGCCGAGACATCCAGCAACATTCAGATTTTGTACAGATGTTCCACTGCTTGTTAGCTTAGTAATTCTACAATCCCTGGTAGGAACACACAAAGTCTGTTTATAGGCAATATTTTCATTAGTTTTTGAATAACAATATGACAGAAGTTTATATCCTTCAACGTTTGTTAGCATGACATTTTGCAGGCTTTGGTGTGTTAGAATGGGCATTTACCGTTGTTGCTATCTGGGTATTAGTTAGGAAAGGAATAAGAGTACAGGAATAATTATATAAGCATTTCTACGATGCATATGCCTATCCAGGGAAAGAGGGTGAATTTTATTGGTAGACCTACTAATTCCCCCACTTATACTAAATTAATGTTCTGTACAGTTCCATTCCAAACTCGAGTTTATCTACTTTGCTTCAAATGAAGTCAAGCACAATATATTTCCCGTACTGAGCAGACGACAAGACAATTAGTCGTTAATTATATTGTTATAATGTATTATAAATAATATATACCATCCACATGATTTAAAAAAAAAAACAAAATGCATGTCATCTGAAGCTGGAAGGCAGGAAGAGCGAGGGTGCTAATCACCAGCTGACATAAGTATTACGGTTTCATGACAAAACCTGCCAGGTATTGCGTCGAACTTCGTGTTTACTTACTTACGCACTGCCGTTCATAATACTGACTCATATTAACTGAATTCATCCTACTTGTAGATTAATATTGTTTCCCATGCAGGCTAAATAACTCTACCCAAGCGGATTTCTATAAGGCGTAAGGAACTGGCACATGGGATGCATCTAAAATAACATGAAAAAGATACCAATAGAATTTTGAAATGGGGAGTGTGATTTGCTCCCTGATTGGACGTTACATTTTAATCCAGAAAGTCCCGCCTCTCTGTAGTTCGCTCTGATTGGCTCGCAACATCTTCCTTTATGAATGTCGGTCACATCCGGCCCAGATGACGACGCGGAAACAGAAAAAAAAGGAAAGAAAAGAAGAAGGGAAGAATAGAGGAAAAGAAACTGGGGAAGAAATGAGAAAAGGCTTGGAAAAGCTTCAGAGTTCCTTAACACAGCGGAATATGTACTGACTCTTTAGACAGCAGTTCTCTGAACATTTAAGTGATAAACATTTCACGTAGCTCTAGTGTGCTGATATGGCTGACTGACTAATGAACGCTGCCTGGTTATCGGGTTGACCGTTTTACTAGTTAGCGATTCCCTGCTATCGGGTTCACTTTTAATAGCTAGCGCTGCCTGGTTATTAGGTTCACTATTTGTATTGCTCCATCTCTTTGAGCTGCGCCTGTGAGGATGGCGACAACGGCTCTGTACGCGTGTACGAAGTGTAACCAGCGGTACCCGTTTGAGGAGCTTTCGCAGGGACAGCAGCTGTGCAAGGTGAGCGACTATGTATGAGGATGTGTGTGTGTGTTTGTTCTTCTTTATGTTTGGGACATTGGGAGTCCTGTGTGTGTTTGAGAGAGCGTGCAGGAGGGTTCTCTGTCTGTGGGTTTCTGTGTGTGAGGGTGCTGTGGGGGTCATGTGTGCATGTTTGTGTGTGTGAGAGAGTGAGGGTGTTTTCTCTGTGCCCTCTCACTTGTGTGGCGCTTTTACACATACTGTGTAGAAACAGTCCGGAACGCTGACTAACAGGTGGGCAGAGTGTGTGTGCTTCTCTCAGAGTGTGTAGTGACCATCATTAATAATGACTATGTGAGGGTGGAGCTCGGGGTCATGATGCCGCAGTGAGTTTTGTCCAGGGGCTTTCGGGATGGTTCGCGGCTGGGTGTCCCTCACTTACACTCAGCGAATCAGCCCCCACATGTGCGGCACACATATTGTGTCACTCATTCCCATCTGGCACCTGTCACGTGTCATGGATGTGTGCAGCAGATGTCATGGCATCAGAACCAGTTCCAGTTGCACTTCTCCATAAAGAAATACATGCCCTTTTTGTGTTGAAACAGGAATGCCGGATAGCGCACCCTATAGTGAAATGCACATACTGCAGGTCGGAGTTCCAGCAGGAGAGGTAGGTGGTGTCCCCCGCCCTCTGTGTTTGGGAGCTTGGTGTTCATTGGTCTGTAGAGAGGCTGTGGACATTTGAGGTGTCTGTGTGGCACACAGTATGAGACCAATATGATTTTTTTTTTTTTCTTATCGCCAAAGTACTTGAAAGATACTGAGCGATGGGGGTGGTAGCGATGGATGGTGTCCCTGTTGCATGCCTGTGCCGTGTTTTGATTGGTTGCTTTCTCAGGGTCAGGTGATGTTCAGCCCACACCTGGGTATGTGCTGTGATGGTCAATGTTTGGATCAGACTTAATCTCATGTCAGCTTTTTTTTCTTTTACAAGCAAAACAAACACAATTTGCAAGAAGTGCGCTCAGAACGTGAAGCAGTTTGGGACGGTAAGTGAATCCGTCCGCACTCTACAGCTACATCACTTATCCTGGCTTTGGGTGTGCTGCGGCTCTTCCCCTGAGATGTCGAGGGTCCAGAGTCACTCGAGCCATCCGAGTGTACCAGAAATATGACGTCCGACTGCTGCTACTTTGCTTTGAAGGTTGTAAAAACCTTAAATCTCAAGCTCTTCAGCTCCTCCTGTATGTCACAGGCAGCGAGCGTAGCCTGACTGTGTAAGAGGTGTCAGTGGAGCGTGGGGCGTGATATCTGATGTTACGGCGTCCCCCTGGTATCTCAGCCCAAGCCGTGCCAGTACTGCAACATCATCGCCGCCTTCATCGGCACAAAGTGCCAGCGCTGCACCAACTCGGAGAAGAAGTACGGGCCGCCGCAGCCCTGCGAGCAGTGCAAGCAGCAGTGCGCCTTCGACCGCAAGGAGGAGGGGAGGAGGAAGGTGCGGCAGGACTGCCGGGCACCGACGGGGTGACCGACCGCGTGTGTGGCGTGAGGCTTGAGCGGGTCGCCTTTCAGGACTGAGTGTCTTGCCCCCCCCCCAGGTGGACGGTAAACTCCTCTGTTGGCTCTGCACGTTATCCTACCGGCGCGTCCTGCAGAAGACCAAGGAGCAGCACAAGGGCCTCAGCTCGTCTCACTCCAACTCCTCGTCGCTCGGCGATAAGGAGCACCACCGGCAGAGCGCCTCCCACCGCAAGTAGGCCCGTCTGCCGCTGTGCCCCACCCAGACAGCCCACAGCCCCCTCCTCGTGCTAAATTAAAGTGTGTGTGTCCCCCCTCCCGTCCCCAGACTGAGCAGCAGTTTGAGTCCAGAGCAGGACCAGGGCCTGTGGAAGCGGAGGTGAGCTCATGCCCCACCCCCACTCCCCCTATAAACATGAACCTTGCTGAGCCCGTCATCATTTCATGTTTTTTTTTTAGCTTATTTAGGTTATTGTCTGCCGTTTTGTCATTGGCTGACTAATCAAAAAATAGTCCCCGTGTTCCTATTTGAAGTGTGACCTTTGACCCTTTGCGCTCATCTGGGAGGGATGGGGTACTCCGGCTCAACTCTGTATGCTCTCTCCATCTTTTATTCCTCTTCCTCAGCCATAAGTCATCGATCCAGAATGAAACCCCAAAGAAAAAAGCCAAGCTGGAGACCAAGCCATCGAACGGAGACAGGTGTGTGTGGGCTTTTGTGCTCGTCATGGATAGAAGAGGCAGTATCGTGCTCACGCTCACGCTCGCCTACCCCCACAGCGGGTCCATCACCCAGTCCATGGACTCCGGGACCACGGACAACTTCATCCTGATCAGCCAGCTGAAGGAAGAGGTGATGACACTGAAGAGGATGCTGCAGCAGAGAGACCAGACCATCCTGGAGAAGGACAGGAAAGTAAGTGGCTCCCCTAGGCAGGCTGGGTGGCCCCCGCATGCGGGTACAGCCCTGGATAAAACCATGTTCTTGTTTATCCTGTCTCCCCTCCAAGCTGACAGAGCTGAAGGCCGACTTCCAGTACCAGGAGTCCAACATGAGATTGAAAATGAACAACATGGAGAAAGCGCACAAGGAGGCCATGGAGCAGCAGCAGGTACGTCCCATTCCTGCTGGGCCCCCGTGCCCACTTTTCCGCATACCCACTCGCCATCGTGACCGCATGTCACGTGTCCGCTCGCCACTCTCCCCCTACTTGGCTCCCGGCCCGCATGTGAACCTGTCTCTCCACCACAGGCCAAGAACCGGGAGCTGCTCAAGCAGGTGGCAGCACTCTCCAAGGGCAAGAAGATTGAGAGGGCAGGGGGCACGCTGCTATCACCATGAGGGTACCCACCCCCCCTAGACGGAGTGACGAGGGCTCGCTAAAGGAGCCTCTCTCTGCGGTTTCGATTGCTCATCTCTTTGCTAATGGACATAGCTCAACACCTTTGTTTCACACTGACTCACGCACACACTGTAATGCTTGCATTCATCCTTCAAACACGCCAGCATCATCGTGGTCTGGTCCAGCTTCCCCGAGGAGTGTCGTCAGAGCGACACGCCTGGTCCGGCTTCCCCGAGGAGTGTCGTCAGAGCGACACGCTTGGTCCGGCTTCCCCGAGGAGTGTCGTCAGAGCGACACGCCTGGTCCGGCTTCCCCGAGGAGTGTCGTCAGAGCGACTACGCCTGGTCCGGCTTCCCCGAGGAGTGTCATCAGAGCGACTATGCTTGGTCCAGTGTAGTCCAGCTTCTGAGAACTTTTTATTTGTACAAAATATTAAACAGGACCTGGAACATTACTCACCAGGCAGACATAGGCTTCTGTCTGAATCACCTTGGGAACAGAACCTGGATCAGTTTTTATATGCCTATGGCCGTTTTTTTTTATATAATGTTTAATTTTTATTTATATGGATTTCCCTTGTCAGTGCAAAACAACTGGTTCATGTTGATGGACCTTGTTTATATTTTCAATGACGTCAGTATAAAATGTGGCGCTTGTGCCTGGGGACGACCGCGCCAGTGACACCGGTGCGGGCAGGACGATTGGGGGCCCGATCTGCAGCCACAGATGCCGTCGCGTCCTGGTCCCCGGGTGAAACTAAGCAGCGTGTGGCGGGTGGAGCTTCTGGGTAACCGCAAATGCCCGAGTAGCACCGTGAGGTTCGTGCCGTTTCAGGAGCTGCGCCTTCCCCCTTGGCGTGTCGCTGCCGGGGAGCGGCCGCGTGGCCGCCTGCTGGTCTGGAGACAGCTGGTAGCAGCGCTGCATGTGGAGAGCAGCAGTGCAGGTCGTTTCAGGAAGGTGAGCCTCGCATCCGTTTTTAGTGGGCAATTCTTTTAAAGATGGCATCCTGCCTGCAGGGGCGCTTTTGTACTTTTTCCAAATGCAGTGTTTCAGAGAATATTAAACCTAATAAAACAACACCTCTGTGTGCCTCTTTTGGGCTCCCTGATCGTAGTCTGGGTGCACCGATCCCCTTAGTTATATAGTGTTGGGGAGAGACTCATTGGCCTAGATTCTGTGGTGTGCAGTGAGACTCGTGCCTCTGTGTTCATGTATAAAGAGGAGCTAGGGCACTGGGTTGGGAATCCTTCCTGTATCGCCACACACTCAGGCACTGGATATGGCCCATAGATTCTTCCATGTTGCTGGCCGTGCTCCCCTACAATGCATTGCTTCACTGGTTAGCTTCCCTCCATGGCATCTGCCCTTGACTGGAGACCATCATGTTAGACTAACATCTGGTCCGTGTTTCAGTACTTTAGCAGTTGTTGCACCCTGTGGCCTTCGCAATAGCCAAATTTCCTTTGTTACACTGCAGCCCGTGGGGCTGTAGAATAAATATTAGGGCCCAGGAGTATAGCAGAGTAGCAGCCTCAAGGGGTTTAAGATGGTTTGCAGATGTAATTTCACACATTGACCACTAGGTGGATAGATGATGGCCTCGCACGTTTATAATGCTTTTGAGGATTAGATATAATAAACTTTATAGAGCCTAGGAGCAATTTTTGTGCAGAGAACAGCTAGTGCACAGGGCACAGACAAACATATAGCAAAACAAGTCAGAGTACTAAGACAGTATACAAATAAAATATCTAGCAGGGTTTTCCAGATAGTACTTAGTCCAATGAGTAAAGAAGAAACCTCTACTAGTTTTAACTCCATCAATGCAATATCCATCCATCTTGCAGTGAGCCTGAAGCCTGTGCTAGGAAACAGGATACATGCAAGGCCATCAAAGGGCAGCTGCTCACACTGTGGGCACCTTGAAGACACCAGTTGACCAAACTCCACGTTTTTGGACCGCAGAAGGAAACCTGTAATTGAAAAGTAACTGAATTTAATGAGCAATGCCCTTCAATGACAGTATACCAGGGTTACCAAACTCCAATAACCTAGATGCCCCAACTAGGCTTCCAGCTTAAGCCAAATGATGTTACGCTGTAATTATTCTCAGTAGAAAGTGATCAATGGATCAGCGGGACACATTTAATAATGATTGACAAATAAGTCACAGTCTGGTATTTTGAGATCCCTGCTTTGTATGGTTTTTCATGTGGATGGTACAATGTCTCCACCTCTTGGTGAAAGTGAAAAGTCGAGGACAGCTGTACACAGATGCATCAGGAACATCTTCATGTACTTAAACCAGCACAAAGCCAGATTGGCTACTTATCTGGCATGCAGCTTATTTGACAGAATCCAGTAGAGGGCACTCTGTATGCTAAACTGAAGGCTCCAAAAATGTTTTCAGCATTATTTAACTATAAGAAGATGCTAATAATTCAAATGTTTTTGGTCACATGCCCATTGGCTCTGAAATTAAACTTCTTTTAAGTAAAATTTGGAATCTGAGTTTAATGCTTCAGAGGGCATTAAACTGATAAATATACAGTGAAATGTTTAATAAAATAATATCTAAGAAATCAAACACAACATACAATAGATAATGGAAATGTTTATAAAAACATATAACAATAGTATAATTGTTTATATTGGGCTGTCCGGGGGCTTGAACTGAGTAATTCAGTCCCGCTCCAGTCGTGACTACTTCACTCCTTTTACTTAACTTGCTCCAAGTCAGACATATAGGCCTAATTCTGCATATATGAAACAAAACAACAAACCTCTCCGTTGAAATTTTCCCAATTTTTGAACTTCACTGCTTATGATTAAAAGCCGAAATATCATATGTCAACCAATAAAATGCGTCACAGACTGAACCCTTTGCCCTTGAATAGAAAAGTATTAGCCTATGTATGACTTAGTACTGAGTAGTGTATCTTTGTACTGTGTTGACGCCGTATAAAAATGCACGTCTACACAGGTTTTTTGAACATGTATTTTTAGGCCATGAAAACCCGGGCATTTTTACCATGTCTAGAGAGTTAAAGGAAGTGTGGAGACGTATATAGGGGGCAAGAAATGCTGTGTCTCAAGGTTTATACCCCAATGACGTTCCGTAGGTGTAAGAGTATTGGCAGGACACTTTGCTGTGTTTGCTCCACTAATCTACGGATCCAGATACTGACCTCCACACTTTCCCGGGACTTTGCAAACTAGGCTACTTCCTCCTAGGCCGGATAATGTTTTGCAAAGGATTAGCAAATCACAGGTTCATTTAATTAGCTATTGAATTTATTTTTTTTTTTAAATAAAAGGACACATGAATTATTGAAATATTTATGAATTAATTATTTATTTATAGATATATTTGTTTGTTTGTTTGTTTGTTTCATGTTACGTAATATGGCGGACGTGAACGGACAGCCTAAATGTCCGTGCTCAAGACTACATATAATAAACGCGTTTTTTATTAGGTAGATACGTTTGTCCCTATTCGTTTTCCGTAGAGCATCTGGACCGCGGGGACATCTGGGATATCACAGTGTTCACGGTTGTTCAGTCGGTGAGTAAATAGTAAGTAGTGTATGTTTTTCTTTTTTTATTATCGTTATTATTATTTTTCCTGGATGTTATGTAAACGTTCATATTTTGGTGTTGTGTTACATTTCGCGCGAATGCTTTTTTTGCTACGCTAAGCTTGACGCAACAATGCTAACTAGCTAGCTTGTCAACAAACCCGCGGGATCCACGTTTTCGCTCTTTTTTGAGTGAAAGTTTTATTTGGATCACCTGCGTGTTGGATTTAAGGTACTTTACTTGGAGCTGCTTTAGCACGGTCGTTGAATTTGTCAGGAAACCAATTCATCGAAGACAGACGAGTGTGTGCAGACGTGTGTTTGTCGTGGATAGAACAAGCACTCTGTCAAGTAAATGGGCACAGCAAACGGGCGCATGTCCCGGTAAAACGGGACCGGGCTGCTTCGTTAAAGACGCCCAGCCGTGAAAGTGCTCGGATAGCGGTAAGAAGCAAGGTGCTGGACGTGGTCTTTCATCGTCAGCTTCTTTCGCACAGCAGAGGCGGGCGAGATGACAACAGCGGCCAGACCGACCTTCGAGCCGGCCAGAGGTGGCCGGGGGAAGGGGGAGGGCGACCTGAGCGCCCTCTCCAAGCAGTACTCCAGCCGAGACCTCCCGGGGCACACAAAAATCAAATACCGGTACTGTGTGTGCGCGCGCGCGTGCACATGCCAGAGAAACAAAAAGAGAGCTTCCTATTTTCTTAATGTGTGGATGTACTATGCTAGGTGTTCTCAAGCCACAGTACAGGAGTTATGTTAGTGATTTTTAAGAAATCCCCTTAATTCCCGTCCTCATCCAGGCAGCCCACCCAGGATGCCCCAGAGGAAATCCGTGGGCGGGATTTTCGCCGGGAGCTGGAGGAGAGGGAGCGTGCAGTTGTCCGTGAGAAGACCAGGGAGCGGGGCCCCCGTGGTGAGTGCCTGTTGTGGCAGTCACTTTCTCATAGAAGATGCTCCTTGTGCTTATGAAAAATCTTAAGCAAACTGAAGATTATTCTGATTAAGTGAAAATGTTTTAGATTATCAGTTTACTGGCCTGGAGCGAATAGACTTTTCTTTAAATCCTTTTTCCTCTCTTTCAGAGCACACAACGTCATCATCCTCCTCTTCATCAAAGAGGCCTCGCTTGGACCAGATCCCAGCAGCAAACCTGGACGCAGATGATCCTCTGACTGATGTAGGCTGTCCTGCTGTTTCCTCCAGCACTCAGTTTTAAAAAAAGCAGATTTATATCTTGCATAAATATAACAATAAAACGTTTAACTGCTCTGTCAAAGAGTAAGAGTGTTGTATGTCAGTCCAGTTAGTGTTTTCTGAAGAGTCTGTGTGGGTATGTGTAGGACGACGAGGAAGACGTTTCCGATGAGGACAGTGATGATGACGACACGGCCGCTCTGCTGGCAGAACTTGAAAAAATCAAGAAGGAACGTGCAGAGGAGCAGGAACGCAAGGTAGGCTACAACCCACGCGGATCTGCCCGGCCAAGAGTCATGGGCGTTTCCCACCATGCACTGGGGCACCTGCTCTCTTTGGTGTAGGAACGTGAGCAGAAGGCCGAGGAAGAGCGCATTCGCATGGAGAACATCCTGAGTGGGAACCCTCTGCTTAACCTGGCTAGCCAGCAACCGAGCCAACCACAGACCACGTTCAGCGTCAAGAGGAGGTGCGTATAGTGTGTGTGTGTGTGTGTGTGTGTGTGTGTGTGTGTGTGTGTGGTGGTGGGGGGTGTGGATAGCCCATGGGGGCAACAGCACACCTTGCAACTGCAGAGAAGGAACCCAGCACAAGCACGTCATGGAGTTCAGGAAGCTTATTAGAAACCTAAATGATCTGTATTGTGGGTATTAACAGATTACTGTGCCCCCTTCCCCAGGTGGGATGATGACGTGGTCTTCAAGAACTGTGCCAAGGGTGTGGATGACTCAAAGAGGGAGAAGCGTTTCGTTAATGATACTCTGCGATCTGAATTCCACAAGAAATTTATGGAAAAATACGTGAAATGAGCAGCCAGGTGCTGGCGTGAGTGTCGGGATGTGAGGTGATCCTGAGCTCCAGTGGCAAGCCTGCAGTTACATGCCTGTCCCACCGAATCTGCTTCCCCTTTGGCTGCAGTACAGCTGAACCCTGCTTCTGCTGGATGTGTACATACATTCTGCGGCACACTGTGTGGCTGCAGGTGACTCTTCCCCATGCAGTACGAGTAGGTTTATATGACTGAAAGGGGAAGCTGTGTACTTTGTTGTAAACTTATATTTTCTGGTTGACCACATCCATGTTCCTGGATTTGTAATTCTTTTCTTTGTGTTTTATCTTATTAAATTTAAGTGCATTTTTGTTTACCCCCAAAGCCTGTCTTCTGTTGTCCACTGACTTCTACTCCCTGAGCAGAGATGGAGTTCTATAACAGCATTGTCTCTCCTAGCATGTTAGCATGACAGTCAATACAGTAGTACCTCAAAAACTCAAACTTAATCCATTCAGAACCCCGGATTGATTCCTAAAAATTTTGGGTACTGATCGAATTTTCCCCATAAGAAATAATGGAAAACCAATTAATTGGTGTCCGACCCCAAAAAATTACACCTAAATGTTTTTTTTAGCATTTAAACACAAAATGAACCGGATAAAACAAGAAGAGCATATACTGTACTAAACACATATAAGGACATTTATCAAAACAGTAATTTGTAGAAAATAAATGTATTCGAACAATTTGTAAAGTTAAGAAAAACAATGTCCTGCCCCGATCGTGTGCCTTGCCCCCTCTTTAACCCCGTGTGGAATCCCTGTGTGCTGTTTCTGGCTGTTGTCATTAGTTCTCTGTATTTCGTCCGCGTTTCAGTTTGTTTCCCCAGTCCGGTCATTGTATTGTCTGTCTGCGTTTTGCCTGCCTTTCCTGTAATTATACCCCATATTCCCCGATATCCTGACATCTGCGCATTTGTCTCCATTCCCTCCCCGCGTGGCACGACAGTATTATAATTAAATGTATTAAAGGTTTATTATTAATATTAAAATAAGAAATCTTTATTTTTAAATGTATGTTATATAATAATTACTGTTACTGTCTATCATTGTCGAAATGTTTTTACTGTCTATGTGTATTCAGCTAGTGTAAACATGCACGATGCTATCACAGCGAATGCGAGGCTGAGACTGAAGCGTTACCCTTTATTTCTGCTGAGAGATGTGCCGCGTGATTCATTTCCACGACCATACAAGTGGTCTTAGGTCGGCGTTCATGGTTTGACTTCTTATTCAGATCAAGTACTAGGTAATTTTTTCCCGAAGTGGTTGGTTCGACTTTTAAGAAATTCGAGTTCTAATGAGTTTGAGAATTGAGGTACCACTGTATTCTTCCAAAAGTGATGTCATTTCTGTTGCCATTTAGGGTGTCTGTTATCTGGTGCTCTTGAGCAAAGCGGGTGAAGCTTACTTATGTGCTACACCTGTACTACTACATAAAATAACCAAGTGAGGTTCATTGCCTAATGCTGAAATGGGCTGTAAAGGCTGGACAGATGTACCAAGACAGTGTCAGTGGAAATCTGCAGTCGGATCCTTGACCAGGAAACTGAATTTTTTCAGGGAAAACATGTTGCTAATAAGCAAAACTGCACAGCACTAAATTTTCAAAGTGTATTTCACATTTAATGCAGAACCATAAATGTGCACTTCAGGAGTGCCTCAGGCCAAGACATCTAACAAAACCTAAAGTTTAAACCAAAAGAAAATCCAAATGAAAGACAATCACTCCCCTAGCTACCCAAAGACACAGCCCAAGGACATCTTAACAGAAACAAAAAAGGCAGCCACTCCCTGCTCTTGGTGTATACAGAATTAACAACAGCCAAAACGCAATCCGAAAAGAGATAGGCCAAGCAAAGGTCAAGATCAACGTTTATCACAATTATATCACAAGTATTAGCAAGCTCTCCCACACACAAAGCCCTCCTTAAACTGCAGGAAACCAGGACCAAAACGAGGTACAGGTGGTGTGCATCCTGTTCATCATAGAAGTGGGCAGAAAGCAGGCATCTTCTCAGACAGGCAGAAGGAGTGTTTGCTCACAGGTGACTTCATGGAGATGCCATGGCAGATTAAAATGAATCAAATTCCTGACACTGGATTTGGAGAATTTTTAAAATTTTTAAAACTCATTCAGATTTCATTATTTCAACTCTGTTACCTGAAAATAGTTACCCAAATAGTCTATTAAAACAGCTTATATACCACTCAAAAGCTGACACAGAACATGGCTTTCTTGCAGAAAAGTGAACAGCAAAGGTATTTTTGTGCGTTGAAAACTTGTTTAGTGAAAGCGACCAGTCTGAAGTCCCCAAGGGAGCTAGAGCACCTTACTTTGGAAGAGTGTTGAGCCTTCCTCCATTACTGCTTATCCTGTAGAGGGTGGTGATGAGCCTGGGGAGTATTCCAGGTGTCACAGGGCAGGAGATTCGATGGACAAGATACCACTTTATAGCAGAGCACACATTTACATGCACAATTGCACACTAAGGAGAACTTAAAGATCACAATCACATGACTAAGTGTTTTCATTGTCTGGCACAGAAGAAAAAAACCTTATGGGGAGAACCTGAAAACTTCACATAAAGGGGCAGATGTACATACATTACAGAGCGCAGTGCAAACAGCGTCTTCACCAGTCCGCTTATAGTGCACACTGTACACTGTCATCCTGTCATTTAACACTGGATGCAGCTTAATATAACCGAAGTGATTGATAACATGGAATATTAGAAGTGGCATCAAAGGAAATAATTGATTCAGCTTAACTTGTAAAAAATAGGTTCAACCATAAAAATAAATAAGAAAATTATATTTAAATTAGCAATCTAAGAATTTTCAAGTATTGGAACAAGAAAAAAAAACACAGAGAATGAAGAGGTTTGTTTTATTTTTTCAGTGCAGCTTCATCTTCTGAAACAGTGCTGTCTACCACAGAATAAGCAGCAGGGCTTTTGGAGATGCATGCTTACTAAGCATCGCTTTTATTTATTCCACAACAAATTATTGGAATTTTTTGTCCACCAGCTCCATTTCAACTACTATTCCTAGCATTTAGAACAACCAGCACACATCATATTTAGTCAATATGCTACAGTGCTGTTTTATGTTTTAGTATAATTACGTTGACGTTGGGTATCCCTAACAGTCGGTTACCAACCCAATGACTGCAGCTCAGCATAACTACAACCGTTTGCAGATTCTGACTAGGGGCCTGATCATTGACATCGATATTTTGCCAGAACATTTGTAATCTGTAGTTCAGCATCACATATGACTTACACATTAATGGAATGTACTGTGTGTTTTATGTGTCTGTAAATGTGCTCATGGATTGGGGGGGGGAGGGGCAATTCTTCCAGATATTTTTCCTATGTATGCAAATGCGCTACCTGGATTACACCTGCATGTCAGATGCAAAGAAATTTCAACAGAAACCAGATGTTATCTTTCCACCCAATTTTCATACATGCAGCAGAATATGTAACCCGTGTCTCTTTGACCATCTCCTCCCTTGTTTTGAGGAAAAACTCCCACTTTTAGCTTGATCCTCCCATGAATACATATGCATGAGTAGGAAAACGCAACTTGCCATTCAGCCCTTCTCTGGCATGCAGATTGTGGTTTTAGGCGTGTTCGGTATGTTTGTACATACTATGCCATGTTTTTATATGCATGTTTAAATGAAATTACGTCTGAGATGTACGTAATCATATTACGGTGTTCCTCCAGTGGGTGCTGCACGTTAGCTAATCTTGCACTGTGACCTCCAAGTCATAGAGAGCAAGATGGTATCAGTGAAGAGAAGCATTCCAATGTATTTGTACTTGTGCCAATGGCAAATAAAGCGTATTTGTGTTTAGTACATTGTGAGAGAAAAATTGACTAAAGAGTATACAGCTTTGGAATACATTTTATATTAATGCAATGATACCTGTTTGTGTTAGACTGCTAACACCCAAGAATATGCTAAAGAGAATTAGGAGTTAACTTATTATTATTATAAACATGTGCTTGAACTTTGTGTCATTAGATTAAGCGGAAATAATCTCATGATTATTGATTATTATATGTATATATACGTAAAAATGTAATCCATAAATAAATAAATATGAATTCTCAGTAAAAGTAATACGCCAAATGAAGGTCAATATAGGTGACCTCTGTGTTTCGTAAACATGGAAGAAGTTAAAAGAATGTGCTCTCTGCAATGAAAACTTTGCATCTGCTTTCCGCAAAGAAGAATTTGCTTTCGTTTTCTTTCCGCAAAGAATAATTTGCTTTCGCTTTCTTTCCGCAAGGAACAATTTGCTTAATTTCTTCTGTTAAATCTGCCCCTGAGTGACGGGTGAACAGTAAAAGAGAGAACGTAGTAAGGGGCTCAGTGAAAAGTTGGCCAAAGAACAGGCTGGACGTGAAATGCAGGCACAGTCTCCGAACATGATGATGCAGGGTGAACAGCTGCTCTACCTCACGATGCCAGCACCGCCCACTGTACCACCTCCGTACGGCCCACTGGTGGGGACCCATCCAGAGGGAGGGGCTGCAGCCACCTCCCCAAGTGTGCCAGTCCTGACCCCGGCACCTGAAAAGGAAACGTGGCCCTTTGGAACGCATCCACAAGACAAAGAGAGAGAAGGCACCTCAGGACTACAACGACGCGCGTGTATCGCAGCAGGATGCGTAACTCAGGAACTACAGGAAGCACAATATGGTTTTGTAGAAATACAAGATTCAAGAGGACCAAACGTGTATCAAACTCCTAGAGTGGTGCTGGTCCAGGGCAACTGGGACCTCTCCGAACTGAAGGAACTTGTCAACTCCCTTCCAGACTCTCAAGAAGTATATGGAGAAAGGTATTAGCAGGAGGTCATGACCCTGGATGGAATCTACTAACCCAGCGGGATGGAGCCTCACGACAAAGAACAGAGATGCAGCGAAAACCTGCATAAACACCGGCCCTTTACGGATAAGATTGACCACCCCTGATCTACATAGACTCACGATATGCCTTTGGTGTCTGTCATGATCATGGGACATTGTGGAAGCAGAGAGGCTTCCTCACCAGTTTGGGAAAACCAATTCAACATCACCTGTTGGTCCAAAATGTCCTTCAGGCCATCATGAAGCCTGAGCAATTAGCAGTGGTGAAATGCAAAGCCCACACAAAACCGAAAGACAGGGTGAGCATAGGAAATGATTGGGCCGACTGGTGGGCAAAGAGGGCTGCAACCGATCCTGTGGCTGCGGTGAAAGTGATGACAAATCAATTGGTGTGTGACAATAACCTCGTTCTTTTGCGGACAGGCGCCACAGAGGACGAGAAGAAAATGTGGAAACACAAGGGTGGAGTTTTGGGGGTAGATGGGGTCTGGAGAGACCTGGATACTAACCTTCCTTTTCTCCAATGTCAGCCTTTCCAGGACTCACAAAGGTGGTCCATGGACTGGATCACGCCTCGCGGGATGCCATAATCAGCTTGGTCCGATGGTACTGGGCTGCACCGTCATTTGTCCATTATGCACAGACTTTTGTTGCCCACTGTCCCACATGCGTGACTCAGTATGGGGCAAGCGTTGAGGCCACCAATGGCAGAGACCCCGCCAGCAGAAGGCCCGTTTCAGCATTTGCAGATGGACTTCATAGAGCTCACTTCATGCAGGGGTTGCCTCGTACTGGTTGATCTTTTCCACTAGAGCCTATTGCGAGAGATTATCTCAAAATGGGGGATGGACAATGGCACCCATTTCACTAAGCAGGTCATCCGTCATCTGTCTGACTACAGATATGGCTACAGATAGATCTTAGACATTATTGTGCCTACCACCTGCAGAGCATGGGCATGGTGGAATGGGCAAATCAGACGTTAAAATTGAAATTGGCTAAGCTTTGCAGTGACCCTGAGATGGACTGGGTAACAGGATTACCATTAGTCCTGAGTGGTATGAGGTGTAGGCCTCCCCAGCATACTGATTTGGCCCCGTTTGAGGTTCTTATGGGGTGACCCCTACCGCTCCCATACCCAGGGGGGGAGGGTGACATTAGAGACAGTGGATGGCGATATGCTCGCTTATCTATCTAGCTTACAGGTTACCCTGAAAAAGCTACACCAGCATTGCGACCTCTCACCGGGCTGCACAAACGGGAACCGCCTCCGTGATGACACACCTTTGCCCTTTTTGGCTGAAGAGTTTAGTTACACGCATGACGTTTGTATCCCAGGCATTTCCGATGCGTAATCTGCTATTTTTCCCGAATATCACGTAAAGCAGTGAGAAGTGGTTTTCAGTTAATTTACCTGGTAAAATAAAGTTTAAATAAATTACATAAATGCTCTAATAGTGCACATAAGTTAGTGGTTTATTTATTGTTAGTTACTGTAATGTTGCGTTGCTTTATTTGGTTAATCGTCCAGTCTGTGAAGAAGGCATTCAAGTAAGAATCAAGTAAGAACAGTCTATCCTGGCTGTTCACCCTGCATCATCATTTTCGGAGACTGTGCCTGCATTTCACATCCAGCCTGCTCTTTGGCCAACTTTTCACTGAGCCCCTTACTACGTTCTCTCTTTAACTGTTCACCTGTCACTCAGGGGCAGATTTAATAGAAGAAATTAAGCAGATTGTTCCTTGCGGAAAGAAAGTGAAAGCAAATTATTCTTTGCAGAATTGTAGTATGACTCATTTCCTGGCGCGTACAATTTATATTAGGTTAGCGTTCACGGTTCGATTTCTGATATTCAGATCGAGTTCCAGGTCAAACTGGTTTGTTCGACTTTCAAGAAATTCAAGTTCTAGTGAATTCGAGAATCGAGGTACCACTGTATAGTGCAATGTGAATGTCAACAAATCAAATACAGTTGAATTAAGGGAAGCAATAATTATAGTAGATTGAATAAATTATACAGTGCCTGTTGGGGGGGGGGCTGTAAGATGGCCAGCTGGGTATTTAATGTTCTGAGCTCCTTGGGACGGGTTCCTGAACCTGCCAGAATTGGGTCAGATCCTTATGTTTTGCATTTTAAGGTTCTTTGTGAAGTTGCAGGTCTGATTCACAGTATGAGGCCAGATAATAAGCCAGGACTGGAAAGCTTTCTGTTTCATTTTCAAGAACTGTGGTAACATTTATGGTCACTTAGAGAATCTTAACTAACAGGATTTACCTGTTTCTCCTCCCCTCTGCTTAGATGGTATCACAGCATTCATCCATCAGAGCAGAACACGGACTCACACACATTCCCCAAACAGCCCTGTCACCTGTTACGCCCATCTATTCTGTAGTCCTCAGATGGATCAACTGAAAGTGAAAGTCAATAAATGTGTTTTTATCTGAGCACGTCTGAGTCCTTGTTGTGACATATAACTCTGAAACTACACCTTTTTATTTATTGTACATTCCACTTACATGCTAATTTTCAAAATCTTTCCCCACCAATTTGGTGGTTACCTGTATTTCTTTATGTGTCTTCATGTCTAGGTCTTAAATGTCGTTTATATTATTCATAGTTTTATGTCTAAATATACTAGTCTAGTGTAGCTAGACAAACATCTTAATGTCAATAGATCAGAGTGGATCTGACTGCAGATGGGAGAATTCTATCTGAACCCAGTCCTAGGTAATAGGTGTTACTTAGTAATACTTAGTACTACATAGTAATGAATCCATAATAAGTCTCCCAGTCCAGCTTGGCCTTATTCTGCTATACCTGGCATTCGTCTAGACAAAGTTCCAAGCAGTTCTATGGTGGAAATTAGGCATTATGATCATCAACTTACTAATACTGCACATCTGTTTTAGTGGACAAAAAGTCAATTTTTCTGTGTATGTGCTGTGGTTTTTCTCTTCCAAATCAAAAGTCAGGTAAGTGAAATATACTAATTGAGGTGGATGAATGTCAAAAAAATCATACAATACAATTTTATAAATGTACACTTCTTTTGTTCAATTTGCATCTATTCCAAAGCTTAACTGAAAGGCATTTTAAATTTCATTTTATTGAGTGTAGCGTCTGAGGTGGTGGAGCGTCCCTGAGAGCTGCTGCAGTGCAGACTACTCTGAGTTCCCAGAGCTGAGCTCCAGCACAAATTAAACACTGCATATAGGTAGAGAAAATGCTTGGTTCTGTGTGCATCAGTACGTGCCTTGACACGTACAGTAAGGTAAGCAAGATGTTTTTTGTTTGTCCCCCTAAGAGCAAAAACTCCGCCTATGGGCTCATCATGCAGCACTATAATCAGACCACCTTCTCCATTTTTGGAGTCCCCCTCAGAAATAGAATAAACATCAGCCCTCCTATGGGCCTCAGCCAGGAGGGCTGGGACTGCAGCTGGGGCACAAATACTGCCTTCCGGTCCCAGTCCTCATACTCCCCCTACAGGGATGTCCCTTTGCCCTGCTGCCTCAGCACCATTGCCTGACCCTGCAGTCCTGACAGCCCTTCCCTGCACCAGTCCCAGAACCCCTTTTAGGCCGCCTAACACCTCAGTGGCCGCCCCTGGGGCCTGGCTGGGTCCAGGTAGTTCCCCATCTTTCAGGGGTGGCTACTCCCTGGAGCCCTGGCCAGGGACATCCGAGACCCATCGACCCCCTAGCCCAGTCTTCGCTAGTCCTGTGTTCCCGTTTCTGCCCTATCATCCTGCCCCACCACTAGTCTTCCCTGGTCCATTTCAGCCCCTGACTCCTCCTGTACTTTCCCCGTTTTGGTCCCTTCATCTTCCCTAGCCTCACCTCCTGCCACAGAGCCTTAGCCCAACTTATCTGCTCCCCGGTTCCTGGTTCCCCTTAGTCTCTCTCCCTAGCCCTGCTGTCCCTCCGTGTGTCCGCCCTGTGTTCTCTGTGCCTGAGTCTTGTGTCTCCTATCGTTTCCAGTGCTGTGCCCTGCCCTGATCCCCATGTATTATGTTGAGTTGTGGTCTTGTCTTGTCCAATCCCCATGGTCCTGCTTTTTTTCCCCAGGTCTTGTCACTCTGTCCCCATTTTGTTCTAGGGTGTCCTTGCCCCCTTCAGCAACCCCTCTGGCTCCTGCCTCACGGTTGCCAAGGGTCCCTCCTGCTCCTGCCTCGTAGGCCCTAATCCCACAGCTCCGGTGATGTCCCCTTGCCCTGCTGCTTCAGCACCATCACCTGACCCTGCCGTCCCCCCTACGGCTCCCACCTTAAACCTGCTGGGGTTCCCTCCTGATCCCTTTGTTCCTCCTGTTGGTTTATTCCCTGGTGTTGTCCTTTCATTGTCCCCCTCTTTGGGCTCTGTGTTTCCATCATCTCGTTAATGTTCTTTCCATTGCTTCCCCAGGTCTTGTCGTGTACCTGGTCTCGTCCTTCACTCCCCTTAGGCGCGCCCGGAGTGCCCGCCTTTGGGATGAGGGTTCTGCCATGACCCGCTCGTCCGATCCTCCTGGGTGCCACGCCCCCCTTGCTGCCTCATGTGGAATCCCCGTGTTACCACGTCTGGTGTATTTAAGTACCTCTCTGTTCATCTTCCCCCAGTCCAGTCATTGACGTTACATGTTTCCAGTGTCCTGTGTTGGACTGATTACAAATAAACCCCACATTCCCAACCCCCTGTCTCTGCTCCAGCTTTCCTGATCTGAGTTATAACAGCAGGAGCTTCTGGTAAATGTGCCCCAGTTCAGCAGTAAAATGTTAATATATTTTTTTAATTATTTTATGATGCAAAGATGCAAAGTAGTTGGGAGTGAGTGTTTGTGTTGCTTGGCAACAGTCAACAGCTGGCTGGTGGGAACTTTTTTTTCCAGAGGCCTGGAAATGTTTAAATAACTAAACATTAACTATTGTGGCTTATTACTGTTAACTTATAAATGCTGCTCAATGAACCGTATAAAAGCCTGCAGCCTCGTGCCTAGGACCAAATCACAGCCATGATATATTGGAGTACAACTGCACTCCTTCTTGTAGGAATATTGCTTAATTATTAAATTTCTAAAAACAAAAATAAATTTCAACAAATTGATTAAACAATGCTCTGTCTTCTGATTGCATAATTACACAATTGAATTTGTTTTCAACTTTGATTGTACGTACATTGTACTTGTTTTTATTAAAGTTAACATTTTCAAACTGTAGTTTTTTTTTAATTCACAGTTTTGATGTATATTTTATACAGCCTAATTCCAATGCATATGGTATACAGTGTAGTTAATGTATGAGAGTTATAAATTGCCTGACTTTACTTTGATTGCACTAAAATATTTTGTAACACTTTATAATGTTGTTATGCCACATACACTCACCTAAAGGATTATTAGGAACACCATACTAATATGGTGTTTGACCCCCTTTCGCCTTCAGAACTGCCTTAATTCTACGTGGCATTGATTCAACAAGGTGCTGAAAACATTCTTTAGAAATGTTGGCCCATATTGATAGGATAGCATCTTGCAGTTGATGGAGATTTGTGGGATGCACATTCAGGGCACGAAGCTCCCGTTCCACCACATCCCAAAGATGCTCTATTGGGTTGAGATCTGGTGACTGTGGGGGCCATT
>JAODLC010000052.1:6618300-6632226 GCA_026781145.1 Hippopotamyrus pictus | reverse complement strand
TGATATTTGAAGAAATGTGTGATCATGCCCCAGTCAGTGAAAGTGTGTTTCCTACCCCTGGGCTCCAGAGGGTTAAAGACCACATTTCTTTTGGCTAACCTAAGGCTAATGCGATCCTCTCAAACACAGTAAAATAGGCATCCACCTCGGATTCGCTGAACTGAGGGATTAAATGGATCGCCCTCGATATATCGAAATCCATTTTGGCGGTCGAAGGATGAAAAGTGCGATCGGTACCTGAACTTCCCGAAGGGGTCATCTCACCGTACAGAGGCATCGCGGACCTGGCCGCTTCCAGCTCCAGCTGTCGAAGCCGAACCTCTTTGTCGGCTTCCACTTCAAGCCGACGCATTTCCAGGCGCAAGTCGCAGTCACGCAACTGCACTCTGTCTCTCGCTTCCGTCTCAATGTGAGCCAGACTCTCACTCTCAGACTCTGTGGACTCTCAATCGGGCGCTTTCCAAGGATGTGGAAGGAGGTGAAAACGGCTGGAATGGGGAAAGACCTGCCGCGGCGGGTGGGACTGACTCGTCCGCAGCGGCGTCCCCCTGCTCCACTGACGGCTCTACAGCCTCAGCATTCCCCACCGTGTCCGCGCACTTTGCTGAACTAGACGCTCCCGAGTCAGGTACTTCCTCACATTTCAAAACATCCAAGGCTACCAATCGGTCAAACACCGCCATCTTAATCTCCTGTTTCTTTCTTGCCCTTGACACCGCAACCCAGAAGTGTGTAGCGAGCTGCATAAGATCGTCTTTCCTGCACCGATCTAAGGCAGAAATGGAGGGATCCTCCAGAAAGCCCTTCACCATAAACAGCGTCATTATACCTCTGCGAGTTATCACCACCAGTCGTCGTGCCCCTCACCCGCGTATATAGGTGCCCCTAAGGGAGATTATCCCAGACAAGCCCCCACTTGTTATGACCAGGGATATAAGGGGTGCACCCATGTACACAAGAGACAGAGACACCCAACACACCACTCTAACACGGCTTGTAGTAAATAATTTCTCTGTATTTCTTTGCAGGCGAGTACGTACAAGGGCAAAGAGTATATACACAATGACAGGTTGGGCCCAGGCGACAACAAAGGAAAGAACAAAGTAAAACAAAATGTCCCTAATCCTAACCCTTGGTTTTGTCTCTACTCTATCTAAGAAAAGAAACAAAAACAAAAGCCTACGTAACTACACTAAACTAACTATGAAAACAGAACTTACAAGGGTGGTGCTCGCCTAATCTAGTGTGTCTAACAGAAGAATAATATCCTACGTGATTCACAAGGAAATTATATGAAACGGAAATGGAAAATAAAAGGATTTCTGGTATTTACAATAGAAGGTACTGGACTGTACAACCAGAGAACAACGGATGTAAAGAAAACCTGACCCAACCTGCAAATGTCCAACAAGGTGAGCATATACACTCGAAGCCACAAGCCACGCAAGATTTATATATACATTTATCACATTTAAAAAAAACCCTCTCCAGCTACGCTCCTCTGCAGTTGCTGGCGGCGTCTCTTTAAAGGAGCTGGTGGGCGGAAGTTCCGGTAGCAATCCGCCACTGGGAGGCAACGAAGATGATCGGGGGTGGACCTGAGGATCGAAAGGGAGAGAGAGAGCAAGACCGAAAAAAGAACGGAACTGTGCGACCGCAGCAGAGAACGTAACACTTAAACACGAGTCGGATGCATTCCGTCTGCCACAGAAATGCAATACCGAATGCACTGCCGTTCTGTACCCATATCAAAAAGCAAGATTTTTTCTCCTAAATTCTTTTTATTATGTTTTAGAACCAGCAATATGGTATCAACAAAAGTATATAAAACAAGTCAAAGCATACTCGGCTGCTGTATTCAGATTAACCCATACATAGCCCCCCCCCCCACCCCAAATTTGGCTGGCCAAAAAATAATAAGGGACAAAAAGAGAGAGAGAGAGAAAAAAAAAGGGACACATCAAACAAATGAGCAACCAGACAGTATTAAGAAGTAAGGTGGTGTATATAAAGAAAAAAGTAAAGCAAATTAAAATAGTACAATAAATTCAATTACAATGGTCCTTTCTGCGATAGGCTGGTCCCCCGTCCAGGACCGCTCCGCGCCTCCGGGATAGGCTCCGGACTCCCTGCGACCCAGCAGGACAAGCGGGTTGGAAAATGGATGGATGGATGGTCCTCCCCTCTAGTGTTTAAATAACATCAGCCGCCTCCAGTGCAATAACTTGATTTTTGATATGCTCCAGGATGGGGCCCCAAGTCTTATGAAAAGTCTGTAAGGATCTCGTCCGCGAAAATTGCAACTTTTCAAGATGAATACAACGTAGAACTTCTTGTAACCATCCACTATATGTTGGAGGGTTAGCATATTTCCATTTTAAAAGGATAAGGCATCTAGCCAGTAAGGTGGTAAAGGATATTACAGATACTGAGGTAGGGGTGCTGTCGGATAGTGGAATGCCAAACAGGGCCGTTAGAGGATTGGGAGGTAAAACTATACTGAGGGCCTGCTCAATGGTTTTAAATATGTTCGTCCAGAACTCAGATAGTCGAGGGCAAAGCCAAAACATATGAAGATAGTCTGCTAAAGGTCCGTCTATTACAGCCAGCACATCTGTCTGGGAATATTTTAGCCAGTCTGGCGTTGGTTAAGTGAGCTTTATGAAGCACCTTCATTGCCAGGTTCAGGACAGGTCCAGAAGAGAAGTTTATGAATATTGCAAGCCCAATAGTAGTGCTGAAAGTTCAGAAGTGCCAGACCCCCTTCAGATTTAGGAAGTTGAAGGATTGATATTTTGAGGTGCGCGGTTTTATTGTTCCATAAGAACCCAGTCAGCTGTTGATCAAAACTGATAAAAAAGGATTTGGGAATGAAAACAGGAATATGTTGAAAGAGATAAAGGAATTTTGGAAGGGTAACCATTTTTATGAGATTGACCCATCCAGCTAGGGATAAAGGAAGAGAGGCCCATCTAGTAAAATCTGCTCATCTAGTAAAATCTGCTCTGCATTTATCCCGTATGGCTTGAAAGTTGTGGTGAAATATCCCTTTAAAGGTACTAGGAAAGGTTACCCCAAGATAACTAAAGCCATTGAGGGCCAACTTAAATGGAAATGAAGTGGGAGGTAGCCCCCTGGCTGCTTGGTTTAGACAGAATAGCTCAATTTTCTGAAAATTTAGCTTGTACCTTGAAAGTTGCCCAAACTCATTCAGGATTGACAATACAATGGGAAGGGAGGACTGGGGGTTTGAAATATATAGGAGCAGGTCGTCTGCATAGAGGGAAAGTTTATGCATCCTACCATATCAAGTTATACCTTCAAATCTATCCTGACATCGTAACCAAATGGCTAGGGGCTCTATTGCTACATTGAAAAGCAAAGGGGAAAGTGGATATCCCTGGCGCGTCCCTCTTTGAAGTGAAAAAGGTGGAGAATAGATCCCGTTAGTATGGACAGAAGCGGACAGGGTCGAGTAAAGTAGCTGAATCCAGGAGATAAAACCAGGATCGAAGCCGAATTTCCTAAGGGTATAAAAAAGATATCTCCATTCCACTCTGTCGAACGCCTTCTCAACATCAAGGGACACAACAACCTCAGGGGAGCTGGAAGGAGTGGAGTATAGTATATTTAATAATCTCCTTGCCTCCCTGCCATAAAGCCTGTCTGATCTGGGGAGATAATAGTCGGCAATGCTTTTTGGAGGCGTTGTGCAAGGACTTTAGCTAGTATCTTGCAATCTATGTTTAAAAGGAGATTAGTCTTTAACTACTGGGTAGGGTAGGGCCTTTGTCCTTTTTGAGGATCAGTGAAATAGACGCCTCAGTCAACGTTGGTGGTAGTTGGCCGGTATGTCTTGAATCATTGTACATCCTTGTCAGTAGTGGAGCAAGAGATGAAGAAAACGTTTTATAAAATTCGGCTGTAAAGCCATCGGGGCTGGGAGATTTCCCACTATGCATGGAATTGATTGCCTCTAGTATTTCGGGAGTGGTGATGGGATTGCCCATCTCCCTAGCAAGTGTTTCTTCAACCTTGGGGTAATTTATTAGTTCAAGAGGGCTAGGAATCTGTGTAGGGTCCATAGGACACTCTGAAGTATATAAAGTGGCATAGTAATTTGCGAATACTTTACTGATTTCGTCCGGATCAGATACTATACTGCCTGATTGTGAAGTGATTTGGGGAATTAGTCTGGAGATGCAGGCCACCCGGGCTTGTTGAGCCAGGAGCTTCCCTGCCTTATCACCTTGTTCGAAAAAAACCTGCTTAGACTGGGCCAGCTGCCTCTCCACATATGTCCCTGGCTCCGGCTGCGCCTTCGCCTGCTGCGGCTTCCCCCTCCTGCCTTGTGGTGTTCCCTCCTGCTCCCTCCTCGTTTCCTTTGTCGGTCCCTCCGTTGGTCTCCTTGTCCCCTGTGTGGTCCCCTCCGGCTCTGGCCTCCCGTCCGCCTGTGGCCCCTGCGGCTGCCTTCCCTCATCCGCCTCGGTTCCCTCGGGCTCCCCGTTGTCCTCCTCCCTTTGTTCCGTTTCCTCGTCCCTTTATTCTTCCTGTCTCTGCTCCTTGTCCCCCTCTGGCTCCTTCGTTCCCTCCTGGCCCTTTTGTTCTGCCTGTCAGTGTTCCCTCTGTGTCTCCCGTCCTCGTCTGCTTGCCTGCCTTCCCGGTCCTTTGTCAGGTTCTGCCGTGGTTGCTGCCCCTGTGCCTGTTTTGTGTGTCTGTGCTGTTCCCGGTCCCTTGTTAACGGTCTTGCCTTTTGTTTTTCAGGTCCCATGTCCCCGGTTTTGTCTCGTCCGCCGCTTCCCCTCGGGCGCACCCAGAGTGCGCACCTTTGGGGGGGTTCTGTCACACCTAGCTCCGTTCACTCCTCGTGTGTGCCACGCCCCCCTCATTATCTCATGTTAATTCCTGATTGTGATCACCTGTTGCTTGTTCTTTCCTGCTTGTCTTGAGTATTTAGTCCGCGTCTGAGTTAGTTTCCCCAGGTCTGTCATTAACGTGGTTTTGTTGTACGCTGTCAACCCTGTCCATGGAAATAAACCCCGTTTTCGTCATACTCTCTGCTTTGTGCCTGCTTCCCCACTCGCCCGCACGGCGACATCACAACATGCCGTGTCCATACCATGTCATTTTCTGATAAGAGCTGGAGTCGTCTGTTGTAGAGACTGGGAGAGGGTGAGGAAGCATATATAGAATCTAGCTTAAGCAGCTCGTCCGCTATCCCTGAAAGCTGATCAACTTCTGTCCGTTTTGCCTGTGTGGTGTATGAAATTACCTGTCCACGAATAAAAGCTTTTTGGGCCTCCCATACAGTGCTACTTTTAATGTCTGGTGTATCGTTAAACTCAAGATAATACTGGATTTGTTCACTTACAAACTTTTCAAATTTACCATCAGAGAGCATATAAGAACTGAACCTCCCTACTTTAGAGGCAAATTTACGGAAAGGAAGGATGATGTCTGCCATTGTCGGGGCATGGTTGGAAATGGCTATTGTATGGTACTGACAAGTTTTAACATAGTTTAAGAGTCTGTTGTCTGAAAGGAAGAAGTCGATCCTTGAGAATGTATAATGCACGTGAGAAAAAAAAGAAAAAGCCTTATTCTCAGGGTTGGTAAAGATTCCTATGTCAGATGCATGTTGTAGTAGCACTTCAGCTGATTTGGATGTAGCAGCTGTTTTGGAAGAGGACCTGTCTAATTTCGTATCCTGAACCAAATTAAAGTCACCTCCTATAATGATGTTATGCATGTCAACGTCGGGGAGCTTAGAAAAGAAATCAGTAAAGAAATTTTCATCATCCCAATTAGGGGCGTAGATACAAGCAAGGACTACAAGAGTGTTATGTAGCTTCCCAGATACTATAACATAGCGGCCCTTAGTGTCTAGTATGATGTTAGTGGACTCAAACATAATGCCCTTACGAATTAAAATTGCTGCCCCTCTAGATCTATCTGAATATCTAGAATGAAATACATGGCCCATCCAAGCTCTCTTAATTCTGAGAGTTTCAGAAGCCCTAAGGTGGGTTTCCTGCAGGAACATGATATCCCCTTTAAGGTGTTGAAGTTTGGTAAGAACCTTACAACATTTTATGGGTTTGTTTATCCCTTTAACATTCCAAGAAAGAAGCAGCACCAATGGTTCTACAGCCCTAGTCCTGTTCATAATCTAAATAGTATTGCAATAGAGGCTGGTCTGGACTTGAAGGAAAGAAGCTTCTGAGGGAAGGACCATAGTAGGGGGGGGGGAAAAGGGAGGAAAAAAAAAGTTGGCCTAAAAGAGAGAGAGAAAAAAAATATGTATATTATTAATAAACACCCTACGAACACACCAAACCTGAGCGCCTTGGCTCACTCTATCCATCTGCACAAGGCGCACAAGGGTCTTCCGGTGTCTCTTTCCCCTTTACAAATAGTAGTTATAACAAATGGGATGAAACCCTACATTTAACAACAGGTAAGTAGGTTAGCTAAACAAAAATTATAATATAGTAACAATAACAATACATAAGTATAGGTGGGAACATCACAGTTAGGTGTAGCACTGTAGATAGGTTATAAACTTTAGTTTGGAAGAAATAATTTAGATAGGCTTAGGAGCTAGTCGCAAAGGCCCACAGCAGCATTAAACCCCAATAAATGTCCCGATACTGAAGCAAGTGTGTACAAGGTGAGACTAACGACCTCTGGAGTCAAACTACAAGAGTAAACACTAGATATTCAGGATCACTGTACGCAGTTTAACATATGTATAAATGTAGAAGCTGAGAAAAGTCAAAACATACAAGGTGGTGAGACTGAACTCACAACGATGGCGAGTGTTCAGCGCGAACTGTCGCGGTGTAATCTTTAGCTTCAGGCACGGAGAAAAGTCTCTTCTTCAGCTCCTCTTTAGTTGTGACAAATAGTCTAGCATGGAACAGTAGGGTCGGTTTGAGACCTAAACTGTAAAGCTCTGCTAAGATTTCAGGATACTTGCTGCGTTGTTCCGGCACCTCCAGAGCATAGTCTTCATAAATTACGATAGAATCACCACGATATTGGAGCTTACCTCTTTTGGCGCGTGCCGCCCGGATAATCTTTTCTTTTAGCTGATATTTGTGGATCCGTACAATTGCAGCCTGCGGTCTCCCTCCCGGTTTTGGTTTAGCCGTAGGGACTCTGTGAGCCCGGTCGAGTTCAGGCAGGATGGGTAACACATCGTTGCCAAGAACCTCAACTAGGAACTCAGCGAAGAAGTCTGTAGGATGAGGACTCTCAGTAGCCTCGGGCAAGCCAACTATCCTGATGTTGTTGCGGCGACTCCGGGATTAAAGGTCGGTGATCTTAGCCTGCATTTTAGCATTGCAGCTAGTTAAAGCAGCACAGGTTGTTTCCAAAACTAACATGCGCTTGTCTTGTGTATTTGCATTCAGCTCCAGTGCAGCGATTTTCTGATTATGGTCCGAGAGTGTTGTTTGAATGCAATCTAACTTCGTTTCTATGGCTGAAAAAGCGGTCTTAAATTCAGTAGACAAAGCGTTCCGGAGGTCTTCCAGGAGCTTAGCTATAGAAGCCATGCTAAATTCACTGCTAGTACTCTCAGAGGTCAGAGCAGCTTGGTCTTTTTTAGTAAGTCTGGTCGATTTGGCGACCATGCATATGTCGGTTATGTATAAGAATATTAAGAAAAAAGAAAAATAACTTAAATTTGGATTAGCTGAAGTGGAATTAAGGGTTCTTTTCAGCACTAACTCATGTCTACTCCATTCTATGCCTAAACCGGAAGTCTCTAAAAAAAAGCAAGATTTTTTGCTTAGCTGGACAACTTGTCGGATTTAAGGTACCTCAGTTTAAATGGTCTTTATCTTCGTTCACTTACAATTAGCCCGAACTAACATAAAACAAATAATATGACTAATCATGAAATACAATTCTAGCCCAGTTAATTGCCATTGTTAGCAATATCAGTTGATAACACATTACGGGCGATGCTTTACGTATAAAACTCCGTAGCAACAAGTCCACAGATAAGTTGGACGGTATAGTGTATGCGACCGATTTAATGCGCTACAAGTGTGAAATAGTGCTTAAACAGTATAAAACTACAACTTTCCCTTCTGTTGATAAGAGGCGCATCCATTTCAGATTCTGAATTCGGGATCCTCTGTGCTGCTCCGAGATATTTCTTGAATCTCCGAGAAACGGGAGCATGCATGCCGTCACTTCTGGCTTCAAAACTCGGAATCCGACTCAGAATACGAGTTCCCAGGGCAAATGGAATGCATCAAAACTGCCCGAAATGGGTTGACAGAGACATTTCAGGGATTTTGGTCATTCAACGCTGCAGATGGGTTAATTGCATTAAAAATTTTAATCAGATTAATCATGATGATGGATTAATCCGCGTTAACCCGTTAACTTTGACAGCCCGAATTATATACACACACACACACACACACACACACACACACACACAGAAAAAGTAAAGAATATACAGTGTAATTAAAAAAACCATTTGAGTTCATTATCAGAATTATATACTGGTGATGGGCTATTTGGTCAATCGACATACGTGTATTTAAATACAGCAGGTTGAACAGCAAGCTTTTGCTTTCCATGTCATGTATGTCATTATACCACTTTCAGCATAGATTGGATGATCTGGTGATGTCAGAAAATGAGGACACACTCACTGATACCTCATCCCATGCCTGCTTCATCTCAAAAAACTTCAATGGAACATAGTGTTCCTATAAATGATGTGTACATTTTTCACTTTGCACATGAGCAGCTCTGTTTTCTCAACTGAAAACTGATTTGGTTTGCCAAGTAAACATGCTGTTATAATAGCGATCCACCGTAGTTCATGTTCTCCTGCATTTTAAAGGTAAGGTGACGTGCCATTTTGATTGGTGTATTGCATGTTACACCCAAACCACACCTCTAAATAATTAAGAGTTAGCACAACATTTTTACACCTTGCGCTGAAGCGAAGTCTGTTTTTTCCATTGTCAAAATAGCAAAATGGATTTAGACATGGGGCAGCACAGAACGAGAAGGTCCTGGGTTGGGTCCCGGGTCTTCTCTGTGTGGAGTTCACATGCTCTTCCCATGTTTGTGTGGGTTTTCACTGGGGGCTCCAGTTTCCTTCCATAGAACAAAAGTGTGTAGGTAGGCTGATTGGTGTGTGTGTGTGTGTGTGTGTGTGTGTGCACTGTGTTGTGTTGGTGTCCACCACGTTGGTTCCTGCCTGTGCCCATTGTTCCCGTGATAGGATCTGGGTGTCCCCAGTGGGGATTAAGCAGTTATGATGGATGGATTTGGACATGCCCATAAATGTTAGTTGCACTTTACTTTTTGCATTAAATCATCACAATAGACCCCCAAAAGTCATTTTACTTATTGACCAAATTTCATTCATTCATTCATTTGTATTTATAATTTATTGATATATTTATTTATATGTATCCAATTAGAATATATTTTTTTACAAAAAAAAAACAAACAAAAAACTAAAACATTACAATGACAAAGGAAATATACAAAGAAAATGCCGTTATTTTGCCTCTAGAAACAATCTCTTTTCCAGGGAAATGTATGTATGTTTAATTTCTGATGCAGTGAGATATTACAATACCATATCGCCCACAACATTTCTCAGCGTATAACCTCCAAACAGATCTGAAAAGTCTTTTTTTGACCACAGTCTCACTGAGTTTATAGTAGAGGAAATATGTGGGGAATTTATACAGGTTTGGATTGGACCTCATGACAGGCACATTAATGTATGTATCTATCACATTTCCATAAAAGTCCAAGGTCCAAGGAGATATAAGAGGAATGCAATTTGGATAATATAATACATGGCAACATGATATATCCTTTCTTTAAACCCTACACTCATGACAAGACACGACACCAACATTTCCCATGCCCATGTCAAATGAGACTGGTTGCAGTCATTGGTGGTTATAACTGTGCACCCTGCTGAATTCTGCAAAAAAAAAAACACATCCTGGCTTGTCCACCCACTTCCTAAACTATGACTCTTGACTGTAATGAACCTAATACGTAAACTGTTTATCGATTGTATGTATTACTGCGTTCTTAAGTCCTTTCCCAGCACCACTGGAAAATGCAGTTTGTATTCATTTGTCAGAGCATGCATACATCTGCTTAAAATTCTGTCATGCAAAGTGACAGCATACCCCACTGAAGCATTGGTGGTGGTGGATTGTGACATGAAGGAAGGCAAAAAGAAAATCCATTTAAGTATTGCTTTTAGCATGGAAGGAAAAGGTAGTGGGACCACAGCAAACACATCTGATCCATCCTCCCTTCGATATTAACTAACCAAGAAGTCTGAAATCCGGTCTTGATCAGATGTGATTTTCATTCATTCCATTTGTTGCTTTCCAATTATGAAAAGGTTTTATTAATTAAGTGTGAATACGTCTGTTCACACTGCAAGTCGAATGTTTGCAGTCATTGTAGTGACAGCGAGTATAAAGAAGCACAGTGTTCTGCAATTCCCTGTCTTAGGAGCCATGTTCTCATACTTTGATGATTCAAGGCCAGTAATGGATGCTTTTGATCCATGAAATAGGGGCATGATAGAAAGGCCTGTTTTTAGGGACTGCTAGCTACATGGCCATGAATCTTGCAAAGACTTAGAGGTTTGTGGCTATAATAGTCATTGCACTCTAGTGCGATCTAGAGTGTAATGCTAACTGTGTTGTATCATTGTAGCAATGTATTTTAATAGTGTTGTAATGTATCAGATTTTAATGCAATGTAATGTATTTGGGGTATTGTGTTATATCATAGTGCTTGTTATAGTATTTTCACCTTCAGCCTTCATTGCATTCTTTATACATGTGGATAAGAATATTGTGATTTAATGCCAGGTTGACAATGCAGAGAATCATTAAAAAACATCACTGAAGCAGAAAAATATGGGTCCAGTGACGTGGTATCTAAACCAAGATATGATCTCAATGTGCACAGAGAAGAAAGATAGAAAATGGAAACACATTATTGCATAGTGCAAAACTGGAATCAGTGCCAGACCATATCTTCCACAGAAATGGCAGAAACTGACTAAAGGTCTGTATCATTTGCATAGCACCTAACCCCCCCCTCCAAAAAAATGCTCCACATAATTCATTAATAAGGAATACTCATACCTAAAAGATGTGGAAATGAAGCTGCTATCTGTCTCAATTGGCACTAGTAATGCATGATTTCATCAATTAATTGGAGGAAACAGCATTGGAGTGTGGGTCATTGTTCTACATAAAGGAAAACCAATGTAACAGTTTCTCCACAAGCTAAAAATACATTTGCTGACATTATGATAAATAATGGAGAAATTGGAAAAGTATATGTAATGATGGAGACCAGGATCCAGTTTCCGAGTGATCCACAGCCTTTTATTAACAAAACCAAAGCATAGAGAAATACTCCTACTACGAAGCGGGGTTACTGGCTTATTGGGGTAACTTTTCGGATTTAAGGTACCACAGTCTAAATGGACTTCATATTCGTTCACTTACATTTAGCTCAAACTACCTTAAATACAACAAGTTACCCTGATAAGCCAGTAACCCTGCTTCGTAGTACAGGCCACCGGTAGTACAGAGTCCAAAACAAAATCCAAGAGGCAGGTTGGGTAAACAGGGAACATCAAGGCAATACTGAGTCTGTAAAACGATATAACATTTTCTGAAAGTGCACATAGAACTGCAACTTTGAAGTTTTTCTGATGCCAGAGAGACATGATCCAGTTCAGGGTTCTCCTGGTCATCAGAAATATGATGATGTGAATTCTGTTGTCATCAGAGATTAACCTCTCGAGACAAATTTCTCTTGACTTAGAAGTCAGATTGGATCAGGAACCTCTTACACTTGATGGGTCTCCATCATAGTTGTCTGGCATGGTGATAATGGTTTTGTAAGGAGCGGAATGAGTGGCATGGGCAAGAGTAGATGCAAAGCAAGAGGATGCTGAAGCTGTAGGGGGTGCTTACACTAGCCTTCATGGAGTGAGAAACCTGTATTACTTCCCTGAGGGACTCCTTCTGATGGGTGAGGATGGAATGGACCTCTGCTTGGACCATTGTAGATTGATGAAGTTTATGAGATTGGTGAGCCTGGGGTTCAGTGTCTGAGATTAGACAGACGGAAGGACGGATGGGCGGGCGGGCGGACGGACGGACGGACGGATTGATTGATTTCGCTAGGAGTGTGGCTCCAGCCTGGATCCTGGATTGGAAGCTAGGCTAATTAGGGGACATGACAGTACAATTGTATTTCAAAGAACCAGAATTGCAAAATGTTGGATTTTTAATACATTGTCAGTATTAGCCAAAAGGCTTTAGACTTAGGGATGATTCTGAACAATAAAGAAAGCATAGTGGACATCCTCACTGACAGAAAAAAAAGAGTTCTTCAGAGTCCATTTCTGTACCATTAAAAGGCACCTTTACCTATAGCTAGGGTACAAGCATACCAATTTTTACTCTTTTTTTCCTGACAGTACAGTAAAATCCCATTATAGTGGACTCGCTTATAATGGAAAATATCATCTATAACGGACGAGGTCTGCTGGTCCCGGCCGTGCACCTTTAAGGGCATGCATAAAAAGAATCGGATATAGCGGACTCGCATATAACAGAATTTCACTTAAAAGGGACAAACAACTTGGTCCCCAGGTCCGCTTTTAGCTGTAGTTTTGTTCGGCTATAATGGACATTCAGGCTCTGCCTACAAGGCACGTGGCTTGCCGGTGATATCCAGCACAGATATGTAGTCGGGATTATTAATAGTCACACATCTGGTCAGGTAAAGTTGGATTACTACATGTATAATAAAATAATTTATACCACAAGTGTGTCTGCTGGGGTGTGGCATGAGTAAATGGTGTCCTGTAGTTGTGTTCTGGGCATACAGCAACTCTGGATATAACAGACTTTGGATATAATGGACTGTTTTATCAGGTCCCTTGAAGTGGATTTTACTGTATAGTGGTAATAAACGGATCATATCATGAACATCCTCAGCAATCTCTTTAATCCAGAATTATCTGATTGAATTATGCAGTTTGTATTACTGTTGTTAATGCATGAATTCTGATATTGGTTGTCCGTGTACCTGAACAGGAACCTTAAATTATTGATATACAGAGCTGTGGGTCACTCAGTACTTGAATAAGTTAACATTAAATAGTTTGGACCAACTGGACAGATGTTCAAGGCACCCTGCAGCCTTACACCCCCCCCCCCCCGAACACACACACACAAAGTATATAACTATACATAATTTACAGCTGTGGCCAAGCATAGAACATTTTTCTTCCTCAGTTATATGGTACAGGTCATCAGTGATTTTGATACTTGTTTCAAACTGCATACTTTCTTGCATGAATATTCAGTATATCATGAACCAGGTACATTAAAACAGGCTCATCCATTTCATTAAAAAGTGTTTCAGTCAGTATTACAATGTAGATTTACAGTGCTGACATTAGAAGGAACTTGTAAACACAATTATCAAAGCACAAATTTTATTAAGTTGATCAAAAGCTATACAAATTGTCAAAGCATTGAGACTTTCTGTTTAGCCTTATTTTGTGAGGCGGGTAAGTGTGAAATCAATCTTTAGGAACACATGTAACATTTTCTGTTGTGTTGCTGCCTTTTGCTTTCCCTGGATAGAAAGACACACAGAATGTGTGGAGATTCTAGTCTAAATTAATGCTATGTGTGGAGATTCTAAATTAATCATACAGAACCCAAGAAAATTTAAATAAATAAAAACACAAATACTAAAAACTAGTATTCAGAGCAGGTCATGACATTTACATCTAAGCTTTTGCAATAATGTTTCGGTGCAAAACTAAACTGTTGAAAAGTATTCTAATATTCACAGCTTGGTAAAGCCCAT
>JAODLC010000052.1:6519796-6534394 GCA_026781145.1 Hippopotamyrus pictus | reverse complement strand
GTGTGGCCAGCAGGGGGCGCCTCAGTGGGTACTGCGGCGGCATCAGCAGGGGGCGCCGCGGGCATCGCGGCGGCATCAGCTGCAGGCGGCTCCGGGACACAAGGCAGGTCCGGCGCTGCCCCTTTAAGGGCTTTAGGGACCCGCGGGATTGCATCCCTCACCGCAGAGATCCCCTTTCCAGCCGCGCAAAAATAAAAGTAAGCCTCTAAAGGAGGTGGCTTCTCCTTTACGTGGGGCTTACCAGTCTCTGTGGCGTCTTCCCAAATGGGGCCAAGGGAACAAGCGCCTAGGAAGAGCGCTGACTCTCCCTCAAGCTGCGCTCGGCGCTGCTTCCGCCTTTCCTTGCTGCTGGGGGTAGAGGGCGGAGCCGGCTCGACTATGTTGTCGCAGCTCCAGGCAACGCGCTCGTCCCGTCGCTCCATAACCCTTTGCCACAGGCGCTGAGGGGATTTTCTTGCCCTTCGAAGGGGGTAGTCCTGCCCAGGCGGGCGCTCCTTCCCGAGGAAATCCGTGCCCCGGTTAGCAAGATCCAGGGCTACGGGGTCCTCCTCGACCTTTGGCTGGGATCGCCAGTACACAAACTCTTGCAGGAGACCGAGCCGCTGGTGCTCGGTCTCCTGCGTTGTGTTGTCAGGGAGATCCTGCATTCTGTCACGGTGCGCGCCGGCGTGCAGGTAAGCGAGCGGGTAAGCAGGCGAGTACAGCCGGATTGTCAGGCAAACAGGGTTTAATGAGACGAAAGGCAGACATCCAGGAACGATACAACCATGACAATACAATGCAGGATCTGGGAAACAGGGGGAGACGCGGACTGGTATACATGACATAAGCCGAAATAACAGGGAACATAAGTGTTTAGCTTGGTGACATGACATGTTATATAAGATAATTTTATTATTGTCGTCAGTTAGCAGTCTGTGTCGAAGGGCCAAAGAACGTTTAAAATAGCAAGCTAAACACTTTGATAAGATCATCTGAAGAATGTCCATGTAACACACCCTTTTATTAAAATTGCAGTGATGTGAGACTGTGAGACTATTTTATTGAATGTGAGACTATTTTATTTGTCCATTTCCAATCCAACAATCAAGTAATCAAACTTACAGTGAGACAAGCAAACACAAAATACAGACATAAAACACTGAACCAAGCCACAGCTGAGACTGAGACAGACACTGACCCATGTTGGAATCATCAGGTAATCAGGTCATTTTAATTATCTTAGCATCTGTTAATCCAGTGTAGGGTTACAGTGTCTACCTGATTATATCTCAACTTTATACACACATCATACAGTATATGCCTGAGTGAAATGACAATTTTTAATTAATCTCTCACTCTGTGTCTTACTCAAAATTAGCAAAGAAATCGTCAGATAAGTGTAGCATTTTCTGCAATGCGGTGAGAAGCAGGATGTCACGGGACATGTCCAGCTGATTCTCCTGAGAGTAATTCTTCACTGGAAACACATTTGACACTTGGATGCCCAATAATCGACTCGCTTTGTCGATCTACAGAGAGACATGCAATTAACAAATTCATTCCTCATGGAAAATATTTTCTTCAGCTTCTGTATGGGGAAATTAATGTGAAACATGGTTGCAATAAGCTAACTTTGAAATGGTATAAATTTGTCTTTATCAGATGCTGTTGAACATGGATGTGCAATTAAAGTTCTAAAGCTCTTGAGGGCAACAAAATGTCAGACACAGATTTGTCATCCATCCATCATTGAGTCTATCCCAGGAAACAGAGGACCTGAGGAAGGAGACACCCAGGCCAGGCTGCCGGCTCATCGCAGGTCACCTTTCACTCATTTATTGTGCTGCATATATTTGCTGCAGAAATTCAGGTCCATTTCCCCGTCAAGAGCCCTGCTGCAAGTTTCCACCAATACTGTCAGTGCAGCTTTCAGGACCGATTCCAGTGTTACACCCTGATACTCACCTGCTGCTTTAAGTAGTTACTGTAGTACACATTCTTCAAGTCCTTTTCCACATATGGGCACACTTTGTCCACTTTAGTCAGTAGAACCATTAGAGGGACCTCTAAAAACATCAATAGAAAAGTTTCACTAGTGACATATTGTATATTCTGTGGAATAATCCATCATCAGGTGACAGTTTCTTAAGCAAACTCATAGCATTCAGCACACTGATGTCTGTCTTACTCAGAAGCACCTGCCAGCATCACTCTGCCCTTCCTGAATCCACATGTGTTCAGCTTTTTTTGAACTGCCTGTTTCACACAACCAATTAATGGCAGCTCAACAAGCAGACCCCTCTTTAACATGCTGAGTTCATGATCAAGTCCCAACCTTCATTCCTATCCCCTTAAGTGGGCCCTATGTGACATTAAGCCCTCAAGCTTCTCACAGATGGAGCAGCTCTGTGTGGAGGAGCAGCCAGGAGCTCCTTCAGTTACAGCATGAGAACTGTTTCTGCCAAAGCTACGGAAAACATTTCATTTGCCATTTTCCAATCCATAAACGGAATTTCTTTGGGTTTATACTGAATATCCAAATACATTATTCAAGGTTAATTTTTCATGTCATTGAATGAGTATTTAGTATCACTCATGTTTCAGGAAAGGCAGGTTGAGTGCAACACAATACACATTCAAGTCACTATTGCGACGACCGTCACTAACCCAGCTGGTTAGCTTTGTTCTTGATTTGAATGAATTTTTTTGTGTCTTCTTCTGATTTTTTAAGTGCAACTGTTGAGGCGTCTACTACAAACACCACACAGTGGATCTTCTCCTTAAGCGGTGGACTGTGACGTTGCTTGTTATTTTGGCTCCATGGTTTTGTAGGGTTAAACTAGACAAACAAAATGAAGTACAGGCACTGACATTGATATCATGAGAAACACCAGTAAAATGTTAAGCGAGTCATTTCATGTGACATTTGTGTAACAACAGTACATTATTAATGCTTAAAAAAAAAAAAAAAAACAGTGAATGATATTCGGTTTCATCAGAAAAGAGTTTGGGAAAAAAAATTATAAACATGTGACTTCTGTAAGCCATTACAGTGATCAGACCTGCATGTGTTCATACTGCAGGTGTTTTTGAGGCCTGGTTAGATACACAGTTCTTACCTCGTACCCGTCCGGTATGTAGCCCTTCAGGATGCTGTCAATATCTTCAATGTGCACCCCTCCATTTTCATTTTCCGATCCCTCTTTTTGTCTTTCCAATCCCATGGTGTCACACAGTAGGAATGCCAGAGGCTGTCCACCTCGACCTGCCGTCACCTTGTAAGTGCGATACTGTAAGAAGACACATGATGTCATTCACCTTCTGACAGCTTATCCAGTAGGGTTAGTGGGGAATAAATTGATTCAGTTACAAATCACTATTCTTAAAAGAGGCAATTTTTAGATTGTATTGAGAGAAAAATATTGTGGTGGAATGTTGGACATGGTACGGAGAATACCACTGCGGCAGACTCCAGTGCAGGAAAGTGCAAAAAATGGCATTTAATTCATTCTAAAAACACACACACACTGCTCACCACACTGACTATCTCAACTACCCATTCTACACCCAGTGGGGACACACACACAACTATTTACAACAGGTAACCCTAACACTACACATAACATTACCTATGGCACAATAACAACACAATGTATAATAAATATGAGCCTTCTACATTATTTACATTTGCTATCAGTCCAGCATACTGCTGCGCTGTCCAATGGATATCGCTAGTGTTACAATATGAATTTAAACATAGGTTACTTTTGGTGTGGCCAACAGGTTAGCCCATCCTGTGGTCTGTGTGGATCTCAGTGCCCCACTGCAGCAATGTGGACACGGCCCTGTCCTTCAGATGAGACGTAAAATGGAGGTTCTGACTTTGTGAGTTCATAAAACACCCCAGGGTATCTTTCAAAAGCGTAGAGATGGTACCCCGATTCTCTGGCTAAAATTGCCCACTATGGCCTTTTCAAATCTCGCCTTTAATCATCCCTTGTATCTAATTGGTGAATTAATTCGTGCCCCTTAACCACCTTAGCTGTTGTGTGATGAGCATACTGGTGCAGAATGGTTGCTGTCACATTATCCAGGTGGGTGTTACATAGTGGTGGTGGTTGAAGTGGCTTCCCATTGGTTCTGTAAAATGTTTTGGGTTCATAAAAAGTGCTATATGAATGTAAGATTCATTCATTCATTCATTCATTCATGAGCAGTGTGCGTAGAGACTTTTTCTAGCACTCTCAATTTAAATCCAAATTTTGGGCAAAATATAAAGGAAACTAACACTTAGACGTGATATGTATGTAGTTCTGTTGCACTATTTTTTTATTCTGTCCTTTACTAACACATTTTATAATTGTGCACTGTTAGTAATAATAATGGGTAATGCAATGGTGGAACTGGAACCTTGATATCTTTCATTATGTGAGCTACGTCTGACCAGGAATGGATTTCAGAATGAAACAAAGTGAAAAGATGGAGCTACACTCAATTCCTATTACAAGCATCTGAGTCTTATTTAAGACTACATTTGGCAAAGGTTGAATGTTTGTGTAAGTGGGATATACACAACAACATGAGTATGGCTATCTGAAAAAAATGCTGCAGTAAAAAATTGAGTAGCACTTTACATTAACTGCACCTTCATAATTAATTAATTATGCATTCATAGAAAATTCATAAGCAGCACTGAAGTATACCTGCATAGTATACCTGAAGTATAGCTGCATGCACTCAGACAATAATCTTGATTTCTTGAAGAACCTGGCTTGATACAGTTTGCTGATAGTCACTATCATGATACCGATTATCTTAAATTGCATTTGGTTTAGTCAAAATGAAACTTATCTTTGAACCTGACCTCATTGAACCAGCTTTTCGATACAGGCCTCATAACAGGAAGATTTAGATGATCACGTTACCTTCAGGGTCAGGCTGGTGGTATTGTCTCCTGCATTGGCTTGGGCTGTTATCATGTCACAGAAGACAGAGTTGATGGAGTTGAAGAAGCTTGATTTTCCAGCACCAACATCACCAACCAGAAGAATCCGAGCCTGAGGCACTGACTTAATAGTCGGTGTGTATTCTTGCACCGACTTCTTGAGACCGTTTCTTGTACTAAAGGATAAATTCAGCATAAGACCATCGTTACTCACTCAGTTAAAAAATAAAAAAATTCTATTGCATGCAGCACACCTGAGTAGGGTTGCATTAAACTCTCTCACAATTCTTGAGCAATATTTTAACTTACCAAAATTGCTTTCTGATGTTTAAACTTTATCAATATTTAAAGTTATCAGCACTAGAGGTAATACTGAAATAATGGTGATGATTGCATTGGACAATCAGCCATTGTCCATTGTGGAGGGAGAGGATTTTAAATTCATTAATAAATCTGGCCTCTAGATTGATCTTTTGTTTACCAAAGAATTAAATCATCATTCCGCTATCAATAATGTCAAAACTTCAGCACGTTTCAGAGCCTTAAAAAGAAAACATCCGCTTACCCTTTTGCAATTCAGTTTTCCTATTGTGCTGCACTGTAACTTAAAATACCATAATACTACATTCAAACTTGTCTTGGATGAATTTAAAAGAATAGGCTGCTTCTTGTAAGAGCAATAAATTAGAATGTACAGTGGTACCTCGGTTCTCGAACTTAATCCGTTCCGGACTCTGGATCAAATCCTAAAAAGTTCGAGTTCTGATCCAATTTTTCCCATAAGAAATAATGGAAAACCAATTAATTGGTTCCCGGCCCCCCAAAATTACACCTAAAAATGTTTTTTTTTTTTTAAGCATTTAAACACAAAATGAACAGGATAAAACAAGAAGAACATTTTTTTCTTAATGGCTTCCAAAACGATAAAGATCTTATCTTATCCGCTCCTTCCGTGTGCCACGCCCCCTCGTTAACCTCGTGTGTCCAGTAATTGGGTGCGTTCGGCTTACAGCGCTGGCTTAAAGCAACGCATTCTGATGATGACGCAATGCATTATGGTTAGATGCATTGCGACCTCTCACCCGGGGAGTGGTCGCAATGCATAGATAGAGAGAGGTCTGGGCATCTCTGCTGAGGTTGCTGCCCCCATGACCTGCACCTGTATAAGCAGCACGAAATGGATGGGTAAAAATTGGGTGCTTTTTTCTAATACTGCAGCCACAGGATTTGAATCAGTGATCCTCTGATTATGGGCACAGTGTCCTTACCTGAGCTGTATTTGTGCATGTGTGAGAAAAAGGGGTATAGAACTCATGTATAATTTAAAAATATTGCATATGCATTAAAATGATAAAATGATGCTGGTGAAATTAAATAAATATAAACAGGATCCATACCTATCATTCCACTCGATATTCCTCCATGGTTGACTGAACCAATTTCCCATTTTCTAGACTTCAACTTGCAGACCTGTTCAATGAAACACTGTTTTCATTATCTGTTTAAAAGCATTTTGATGTATTTATTTAGCAGACACTTTAATCCACAGCAATGAAACAGCAAGGTCAGCCAGTCCCTGGCAAAAGTGTCCTTGTTTTTCATGATCAGGTTTCCAATGATGAATAGGTAACCTTGACAATGAACAAGATCATTGAAGATCACTCCTATGGCTGAAGAAACACTGTTAAAGTATTAAAACTGCAGCTATTGGCTGCCCTTCACATGATTTAGCCCCATTATGTGGGAAGATGTGCCCTATAGAGCAAGAAAGTGTGATGAAGTGCCTTAATGAGTGCCCTTCTAGTGGAGAGAATGTGATGCAGTGCCCTAATAAGTCTAAGTCTAAGTGGCCCCTATGGGTACCTTTCCAATGGAAAAGGGTGTCGTTATGAAGTGCCTTTCTAGTGGAGAGAATGTGACGCATTGCCCTAAAAGGAGCCCTTACAATGGTCTAAGTGGCCCCTATGGGTACCCTTCCAGCGGAAAAGGGTGCTGCTATGAAGTGCCCTTCTAGTGGGGAGAATGTGATGCAGTGCCCTAATAAGTCTAAGTCTAAGTGGCCCCTATGGGTACCTTTCCAATGGAAAAGGGTGTCGTTATGAAGTGCCCTTCTAGTGGAGAGAATGCGACTCATTGTCCTAAAAGGTGCCCTTACAATGGTCCATGTGGTCCCTATGGGTACCCTTCCAGTGGAAAAGGGTGTCGTTATGAAGTGCCCTTCTAGTGGAGAGAATGTGACGCATTGCCCTAAAAGGTGCCCTTACAATGGTCCATGTGGCCCCTATGGGTACCCTGCCAATAGAAAAGGGTGCTGGTATGAAGTGCCCATGTAATGGAGAGAAAAACCTCTCTGAAGACACTGCCCTTCCAGTGAAGATAATGATCCCTAAAATATCCCTAAGCTTCCTGCACTTGCAATAAAAGTAGATGAATAACATACCTTTGAGATGTATATGAAAGTGTGATATCAATAGTTCGCCTCTGTAGTCCACAAAACAGTAGTTGAACAATCTAAATCAAGGACTACCCCAATCATATCATACCATTTTAAACGTGTAGGGGTGGGGTCGGGGGCACATGTCATAAAATAGGTGCCCTTTGTATTTTTTCGCCGCTGCCCTCCAAACAGCCTGAGTGCACCACTGAGCAAGATCAATGTTAAAACAATATTGAAGATCACTGTTGTTTCAATTATTTGGTCTGATGTTTAATCAGTGTTGTTTCAATGGGACTTTGATATCTAGCTATTATATAGTCATATATATTATAGTTTTAAAAGTAAAATATAGGCTTAAGTACATTTAGAATTAACAGTTATACGATTGGTAGAATAAGTTATTATAATTCAGATGTTGAAAAATCCTTCTACACGTCTTCATGAGTTCCCTAGCAATGACATGACTTGAGAATGTTTATTTGGTATATTGGTCAGTGTTGAGTAAAGGGTATTTAGAATTAGGTTATTAGTGGTCATTATTGACACACCACAGCACACAGTGCACACCAACAAAATGTGTCCTCTGCATTTAACCCATATGTGACATCGTGACATAGCAGGGGGCAGCTAATTCAGCGTCCGGGGAGCAGTGCTTGGGGGTGGTACCTTGCTTAGGGTACCTCAGTGGTGCCTTGCTAGTTGGAGATTCAAACTTGCGATCTTTCAATTACTAGTGCACTTCCCTAGCCATTAACGCTGCCCAATTTACTACTGTAATTCATATTTTTATAGCAACTAGTAAAATCTTTGGGTAAACTCATGATATGAGTTACGGTACGTATATATTTTTCATAAGACAAAACTGTGCATCTTGCTTTGTACAGGACCATATTGGAAAGTTCTAGGACTGGAATGTGTTATGTTACATATTAAGATATCGTATACCTGAGTTTAGTCACAATAGATCAATTTTGATGCTTTTGAAATGAATATTTAATAAAAAAATCAATACTTCTGTACAATGTTTTAAAGGAAAAGGTGAGTACTGCATGTGATATTCTTTTTATTTTGAGTTTTTATCTGGAATATAGTATAATATAGTAAACAGGTCGTGGAGATTGCTGCTAGATGGCTTTCATTTGTTGAGGTTAGCTAAAGGCAGGTTTGTTTACATTAAGTTAAGTTAAGTTAGTTTAGGTTAGTTTGGGACCTGCTGAGAGAGTCTGCCTTGATGTGGTGACAAGCTTACAAATGTTTTGCCCAAAGTCCTTTACTTGACAGAAGCATGAAGTGGGCAGAATTTTACTTATTACGGGGCCCGGAAATTTCTGCCTGCCTTTTTCCAAACAACCTCCCACCACTGCAGTCTATACAAACTATTGTGAAAGTGAAAGTAAGTGTTCAAACACAGATCACACAGATAATGGTGGTAAAAGGTAATATATAAGGATGTTTGGGATTTAACAGTTATATAATTGCTATAATTTGTTAGGCCTATTACATTAATATAGAATTTGATATCTTTCTACACATCTGCATGAGTTCACTAGCAATGATATATTTCCAGAACAATGGAAACTCCCAGTTCCATCCAAAACCATCTCAAAAATGGTTCAGAGCCTTTCATAGAAAATAAAATTAAAGATTTGTGTGGTTTGCTAGTCTGCATTTTGTATAATATTGAAATATTCAGCCCCAGAAAAAAATTAAGAGACCACTCTATATATATGTCACGCCCGGCTCCGTGCGATCCCCATGTGTGCCACGCCCACCTCGTTACCCCGTGTTTTTACCTGATTGTTCTCACCTGTCTCTTGTTAATGCCAGCAAGTCTGTTGTATTTAGTCCGTGTCTGAGTCAGTATTCCCCAGTTCTGTCATTAATGTGCGTAGTTGTCTGTCCTGAGTCTGCTTAATAAACCCCGTTGCTTGTGGATATTCGCCTTCCTGCTCCGTCATTCCCCGCTTCATGACAATATATTTTTTTTAAATCTACATTTTTATATCATGGTATAATTGTGGCAGAAGGCTACGCTGAGCAGCAGGATGCTTTCAGGTTCAACATTTCTAAGACAGCAGTACACAAGAATAAGGTGAAGCAGGAGTCACTGGGAATGATGAGAAACCAGCCAGGTAAAAGGTCAGAGATGACTGTTGTCATGACCTGCTCATATGATCCTCGTGTGTGCCACGCCTCCTCAGTACCTACGCGTGTTACCCCGATTGTGATCACCTGTTGCCTGTTATTTTCTGCTTGTCTTGTGTATTTAGTCTGCATTCAAGTCTGTTTCCCATTACTGTTTTCCCTGTTTCACTAACATGGTTTTGTTGTGTGGTGTCTGCCTTGAATAAAACCTCGTTTTCGTTCTATTCATGGCTGCTTCCCCGCTCGCTAGCATGCCACATATCAGAACTGTTAACTTATCCTCGTATGGCTCTTCTGATCCTCATGACGTCTTGTGCGCATATTCAAATGGGGCAGATATGTGGAGGTGGAGACTCTTTGACAACACTCTAGGTTGTAAATTGAAAACTATAAGAGTTAATAAATATTAACACTGTAAAAACAACACTCACTGCACAATGTAGAGTGGTAAAGGTAACACTGAATGGTGTGGACCCATATCAACACCATGCAGTGTTAATTTAACACTGGCACATTTGCTGTGTAATAATAATTTCTTCTGTTTTCTAAAATGTTACTGATATCTAATTGGATGGCTAGATGAACACCGCTTCAGTTCCCAAACCTCTCCTCAGGGGCACCTCAACTGTTCCATGATTTTGTTAAATTTCACCAACAGCTCAATTAAATAATTAAATAAATTGGTTTAAAAAGTCAGTGACAGATTGACTAGCCCTATGAGTGAAAGAGAAATGAATGAAACAAAAAATCTCAATTTTTTCTGCGGCTGTACATAGTCTATATATCTTGTTCAAACTAACTTTTTTTCAAACTACCATTTAAAGCTGCAGTTATACAGACAATTGTGAAAGTAAACACATCATTTTATGTAGTCCCACAGTAAAAGTAAAATGATCACCTCAAAGACTTTCTAGAATGAGTTATTAGAGTAATATGGATGCTGAAATCTTTCTTCATCTACATAAGTTCCAGGAAGATTCCCGGAGAAGGTCAGGAACTGTCAATTCCAGCCAAAGACTTTCATAAAACCACTAAATGTATGGGTTATAGTGTATCTTACATTTTGCACGGTATTGGAATATACATGAAAAACTCACCTCTTCCCGACGACCTTCAACAGACAATTATAAAGGTGAAAGTGGAAGTTCTAAAGCATTTTATATAGTCTCACAGATAATGGTGGTTAAAGGTGAAATTTATTTAACAAACTCATCTTTTCCAAATGACCTTTGAATGCTCCAGCAGATAATTGTGAAAATGAAAGTAGCTGACATCTTATCATGGTGGAGGGGTTTGCGTGTTCCAGTGATCCCAGGAGCTATGTTGCCTGGGACTTTATACCCCTGGTAGGGTCTCCCAAGGCAAACAGGTCCTGGGTGAGGAACCACATGAAGTGCAGCTCATTAGACCTCTTATGATGAGTTATAACATGGATCCATGTTTTCCCTCGCCTGGACATGGGTCACTGCCCCCCCTCCCCCCGGAGCCAGGCCTGGGAGTGGGGCTCAATGGTGAGCACCTGGTGGCCAGGCCTGCACCCATGGGGCCTGGTCAGGCACAGCCCGAAGAAGGCACACGGGTTCCCCCTTCAATGGGCTCACCACCTCTAGGAGGGGCCAAAGGGGTCAGGGTAGGCAGTGGCCCAAGACAGAAGCTAGCTCTAGGGACATGGAATGTCACCTCTCTGATGGGGAAGGAGTCTGAGGTGGTGCGCAAGGTTGTGAGGTTCTGACTAGATATAGTCGGGCTCACTTTGATGCATGGCTTGGGCTCTGGAACCAGTCTCCTCGAGGGGGGTTGGACCCTCTTCCACACTGGAGTTGTTCGCGGGAAGAGGTGCCGAGCAAAAAAAAAAAAAAAAGGTGCCGAACAGGGGTGGGCATACCTATTTCCCCTTGCTGGGCACCTGTGTGTTGGGGTAGCCTCCCTTCGCCTTTGGGTGGGGGGACAGGCCCTGACTTTTTTGCACTTATGTGCCAAACGGAAGTTCAGAATACCCAACCTTTTTGGAGTCCTTGGAAGTCGTGTTGGAGAGCGCTCCTCCCGGGGACTCTCTTGTTCTGCTGGGGGACTTCAATGCTCAATGACAGTGAGACCTGGAGGGGCGTGACTGGGAAGAACGGCCCCCTTGAGCTGAACCCAAGTGGAGGCGGCTGACTGGAACTGTGGCCCTAAGGTTGTTGGTGCCTGTCGCAGCGGCAATCCCCGAACCTGCTGGTGGACACCGGCGGTGAGGGATGCCGTCAAGCTGAAGAAGGAGTCCTATTGGGCCTTTTTGACCTGTGGGACTCCAGAGGCAGCTGATGAGTACCGGTGGGCCAAGCAGAACAAGGCTTTGGTGGTCGTGGAGGCAAAAACTTGGGTGTGGGAGGAGTTTGGCAAAGCCATGGAGAACGACTTCCAGACAGCTTCAAGGAGATTCTGGTCCACCATCCAGCGGCTCAGGGCGGGATAGCGGTGCAGCATCAACACTGTTTATGGTGGGGATGGGGCACTGCTGACCTCAGCTTGGGTCGTTGTGGGTCAGTGGAAGGAGTACTTTGAAGACCTTCTCAATCCCAATGACACGTCTTCCAAAGAGGAAGCAGAGTCTGGGGACTTGGGGGAGGAGGACTCCCCTATCTCTGGGGCAGAGGTCGCGGAGTGATTAAAAAGTTCCTTGGTGGCTGAACCCCGGGGGTGGATGAGATCCGCCCGGAGTTCCTCAAGGCTCTGGATGTTGCAGGGCTGTCTTGGTTGACACGCATCTGCAGCATCGCGTGGACATAGGGGGTGGTGCCTCTGGATTGGCAGACTGAGGTGGTGGTCCCCCTCTTCAAGAAGGGGGACCAGAGGGTGTGCTCCAACTATAGGGGGTTCATATTCCTCAGCCTCCCTGGTAAGGTCTGTTCGGGGGTCCTGGAGAGGGTGGTCCGTCGGATAGTCGAACCTTGGACTCAGGAGGAGCAGTGTGGTTTTCGTCCCGGCCGTGGAACAGTGGACCAGCTCTATGCTCTCGGCAGGGTCCTGGAGGGTGCGTGGGAGTTTGCCCAACCAGTCTACATGTGCTTTGTGAACTTGGAGAAGGCATTCGACCGTGTCCCTCGGGGAGTCCTGTGGGGAGTGCTCCGGTAGTATGGGGTACCAGGCTTCCTTATAAGGGCTGTTCGGTCCCTGTATGACTGGTGTCAGAACTTGGTCCGCATTGTCGGCAGTAAGTCGGACTCGTTTCTGGTGAGGGTTGGACACTGTCAGGGCTGCCCTTTGTCACGGATTCTGTTCATGGTTTTTATGGACACAATTTCTAGGTACAGCCAGGGTGTTGAGGGTGTCCGGTTCGGTGACCTCAGGATCAGGTCTCTGCTTTTTGCAGATGATGTGGTTCTGTTGGCCTCATCAGACCGTGACCTCCGGCTCTCACTGGAGCAGTTCGCAGCCGAGTGTGAAGCGGCTGGGATGAAAATCAGCAACTCCAAATCCGAGACAGCCGGAAAAGGGTGGAGTGCTCTCTCTGGGTCGAGGAGGGGGTCCTTCCCCAAGTGGAGGAGTTTAAGTATCTTGGGGTCTTGTTCACGAGTGAGGGAAGGATGGAGCGGAAGATTGACAGGCGGATCGATGTGGCGTCAGCAGTGAAGCAAAAGAGAGAAGAAACCACCTCCTCTAAGAGACTCCAAGCTAACCAAACTGGTGCACAAAGAGTTATAGATTAATAAAATATTTGCAGTAGACAGTATATAATATGTTACGCGGTAGTGCAAATGTATAAGTAATCATGTTAATCATACTAATCATGTTAACCATGAATTTGCAGTGATTCAATGACAACACGTCAATGTATCAATCATTAATCAATGGAACACTCAAACATTAACAGTGATGCAATGTCGTATAATCAATATCTATATACATATCTCAAGTAGAGTCTAGAAGCCAAAACTGATTCCGGTAAATTGAGCATGGTGGGTGAACTGTACCTTGCTACTAAGGTGAACCAATGGAGCAGGAGAATTGTGTTTGTTATACGTTTCAGCTTGGATTGTTGGTGTTTTGTGAGAAATTAGGACTTAGAAGTCCTTATTGGGAATTGGGAGTTATGGTTTATCAACTGGTTGCTCTGTGTGCTGGGTGTAACTTGGTACCGAGTGCCAGAGTGTGATGGGAGCGCTTTGCTGAACTTGCTGGAATAAAAGAGATTTTCTTTACTCACCAAACTGAGAGGTCCAGACTTTTATTCTAAGTGATTTTCTGTGTTATCAGAGAGGTTGATTTATAATTTTTCTACCACACCAGCTTAATATTTATCCGTATCATTAATATTTTGTATTATCCTGTTCATCAGGACTCTATCGTGTACCTTTTAATTACAGTAGTTTGCACTACAGTAGGTTTCTTTTTTGTTTGCACTATGTGTCCTTTAAGCCTTGTCTTTTGCACTGAATATATGTTTGTATGTGCTCTACGTGCTCGCTGCTCTATGCACTAGAATTTCCCTCTGGGATCAATAAAATTCATTCTAATTCTAATTACACCTATTAATACATGTACGCCTATATATGGACTGTGGAACTAGTTTTGGACTACAAGTCAGATTTCTGTGCAGAAAAGACCTAAGAATATAGGTATCTGGATATCAGTTTTGGTATTGCTAGGACCAAAAAGGAAATCAGCGATACTGCCGAACCCTACTGTACAGTAATACTGCGCCATCTATCAGCTGAAAGATCTCTGCCGAAAGAGCTCTGGGAAAAGACGTCTCTTTTCCAAATTGCAAAATCACGTGATTTTCCATCAGCACCAGGCACTACACGAGGCGCTTTTGTGCCCGATTCCCTCTCTTGAGTCTCTCTGCCGGCTTGCCCTGGAATAACCCCAGCAGCGACCTTTCCCCCCCTTCCTCAGCTCTCCGCAGCCTGCGCGTCCCCGCGCCTTCCTGAACGCGCAGCCGCGGCGAGCGCTCGCAAAGATGGCGGCCTTCAGCAAGTCCATTCCGCATACGTGCTACGAGATCGGGCACACTTGGAACTCGTCCTGCACCGGGTCTACGCTGCAGGTGACGGCCGGGGCGCTGGAGGTCTCCTTTAAGATATACGCGCCGCTGTACCTCGTAAGT
>JAODLC010000052.1:6489777-6505351 GCA_026781145.1 Hippopotamyrus pictus | reverse complement strand
CTGTGTGTGTGTCTCACTGTATGCGTGCTGATGTGATTCTCCCATTGTCTAGGTCTCTTGTCTGACTCTCCCACTGCATGTCTCTGGGTGACTCTCTCACTGTGTGAGTGTGCCTATGTGATTCTCCCATTGTGTGTCTTTCTCACTGTTTGTATATCTGTGTGACTCTCCCATCGTGTGTGTCCCTGTCTGACTCTCCCATTGTATGTCTGTCTCACTGTGGGCGACTCTTTCCCAGTGTGTCCCTGGACAGCAGAAGCTGTGTTTCTGACCTAGTGAGGAAGTACCTTTGCTGATGTCCTGAACCAGCCCACAAAGCCACTGTCCCTGCAGAACTGCTCCATCCTGGCTGCGTCGTGACTCTGCAGCTCACACCCGTGGTCACACTTGTTGGCTAGGAGGACGGCGCTGACTCTTCTGCCGTTCGACAGGGTGAGCTTGGAGTCCAGGTCCTCCTTCCACTTGGTGACCGCCTCAAATGTGGCACGCCGGGTCACGTCAAAGACGATAAATGCACCCATGGCCTCTCTGTAGTAAACCCGGGTCATGTTCCCAAAACGCTCCTGACCTGGAAACGCAAGGCAACCTGCTCACCGGTTCAGTTCAGCTTGCAGTCGTGCTATGATCCTGTACTTTTATTGCACTGAAACCAGTTAAATCTGTGCCTCATAACATTTTACAGTCCAGGCAAAGAGGCAAACCAGTGTCCTGCCTTCTCAGTTCCACTGGATTATCTGGATCTGTGACAGTTGTGCTGTGTTTTTCTAGTCGAATTAGGACCATAGGGGCATAGTTAAAGTTTTAAATTGTGATTCCTTGGTTTTTTTAGTGGTGATGGTGTCATTTTTTATACGTTTATTAGAGACATTTATGACACGTGTCTGAAGAAGCAGGTCATCGAAATGACGCAACGGAGATCAGCAGTGTCATATTAAACCTTATTACGGTAACTGCTGTAAAGAAGAACCGCGTAAATCGGGGCAGTAGCTGAATTACGGGTGACAACTGACGTTGAAGTTTGAACTTTGCAGCTAAAGACTGAAATAAAGTTATTCTGTTGTAAAATACTAACTTTATGGGGCATGTTTAAAAAGCAAAGATTAAATGGGCTAAACACGATTTAAAGAAATTGTTTAGAAATACAGTGCATCATACACTTTGTTTCATTGGTCTTCACATGTTATAAAGTGAGCGAAGTTTTACCAGAAGCTTGGATTTTCAGTGTTTTAAGTAAATGAGTTCAATGTGGCATGATTACCGGCGATGTCCCATAGCTGCAGGCGGACGGTCTCCCCTCCCCAGCTGAGCACCTTCAGCGCGAAGTCCACCCCGATGGTGGCGCGGTAGTTGCCGGAGAACCTCTGCTGAACGTAGCGCTTGATGATACTCGTCTTACCCACACCCAGGTCCCCGATCACCAGCACTTTGTAGAGACGCTCCTTGTGGCTGTTCTGCATGGCTGTGTATGTAAGAAATGCCCCCGGGAACCACAATACCTTCACTCCTGCTTACCCGCTGCCTCCGTGGACCGCCCCCCGGACGGTGGGGCGACGGGGACGGGCGACAGCGGAAACTTTATAGTCATTATTGTATCGGCATGATAGTTGTTATCCCGTGAATCACCCTAGCCGCGCAGTGGGTGTAAAGCGAAACTTGACTGTCATGGCATAAAACTTTCTTTTGCTGGAGTTCGTTCCTCTGTGTTCATCTGTGGGAACTTGGAGCTCCGTCGTAATTTTACTAACCTACTTTATAATAGATGGAAATCGCTTTCCAGAAATTTTAACTTGTCAGCCTCCGGATGCAGTTTCTGCGCGGTAAATAAAGGGAACATCACATCCAATTGTTCGGGAAGTCTAATTAAATGTTACGGATGATAGCTGGAGGGCATCCACGTATTTAATGGCAACAAAATCGTTATTACGGATGTATTCTTAGATTACTACTTTCTGGTGTTCACAATAGTCTCAAACCTGGAAAAGCAGGTTTTAGATAGACAAATGGATTCAGAGGACATTTTCAATGTTTCACGATCACTGTTCATAATGTTTTCCGTGCATATATGAAGTCTGTGTGCCTATGAGTGTGTTCAGGTGAATGCAAGACAAGCACTGAATTAGCCTTTATTGATGCGGGGGAAGCGTCACTGAGTGACTCAGGACACACCACAGACCATGTGCTGTCATTTAAAGCGTGACTTTAATAACGTGACTAGGACATGCAGCAGTGTGATCACATGACAAGGAAGATGTCGCCATGGGAACAGCGCAGCCAAAATACACAAACTCAGCCGCTAAAACCTGCGTCGTTTAATTTAAAAAGCACAACAATAAAATAGTTGTCAATACTCTTACGGCACAACGAGGTGTCGCAGAACCAGTGAACTTCCAGGATCAGTTTCTGTCCTCGTGTCTCCAGGATTTTACATCTGTCTGTACATTAAAGTCATTCCTGCGAAAACACATTTAAAATATGTAAAATATAACTTAGCAATAAAAGAAATGTTTTGAATCAACAACATTCCCAATGAAAAATATCAGCTATTTGAATGTAACAAACCAGCATAGTATATGTAAAACAGTAGGCCTTATAGTTGAATATGAATTTAGTGATCAATGGTCATTGTTGACACACCACAGCACAACAATGAAATGTGTTCTCTGCATTTAACCCATATGTGACAATGTGACATAGCAGGGGGCAGCTAATTCAGCATTTTGCATTCAATTACACTTCACATACATTGTCATACATTAAACTTTACAGGATATTATGTCTGCTGCTTTTGTCATCAATATTTACACACAGGTTTGTAATTATATCTTTGTGGGGAATCTCAATTAATTTCTATTGGGAAAACACTAATCTCAACATGATGATCTTAACCCCTACCCAGCCCTAACCTCAACCAAAAGTAGCCAAACAAAATACAAGACTTGGCATTTTTAGTTTTTTGAATGCAGTCATAGATCTTTTTTAGGGAACCTGAGAAATGGTCCCTGCAGCATCAAAGTAATAGGTTTTTATCACATTGTGGGGGACGATTGCTCTCCATAATGTAATCTAAACCTAAACCTAACCCACACACACACCATATTGTGTCCTGCGACAATATTATTGTAGGTGTCATATTTTTATGTCTGAAGACAGAATATTAATTGTCCTCCCACATGACTACCAGTGTGCATCTAGACAACTGATATGCAGAGATGGGGGAACATTTCCAAGAGCAACATAAATATTCCTTGGTCACCAAATCCATCTTGTGTCAAACACCTTTTGTCAGGGTAGAAAAAATACCACACAATAACAATGGTAAGGCAGCATGAAAAGAACACATTTAGTAAGCCTAGTTTTAATAATAATAATAATAATAATAATAATAATAATAATAATAATAATAATAATAATAATAATAATAAACTAGTATTTAAATGGTATTTTTATCCAAACTCATACCAGTTAAAACTATGCTAATCAACTGAATATCCCAAACTCTTGTATAAATGTTTTTTTTTCAGATACTGGGAGAAGAAATAAATGTGAGACTATGTGTGAGTGAGAGGCTGTATTTCCTGTACTCACTTTGTGGTAACTTACATACACATCAGGCATGTATTAACATTGCAACCCCGTACCGAAGAAGTGCAGAGGTCCAAACTATGTGGGTGGTTTAGTTTGCATTAATGTTACAGGGTATACAGTACTGTGTGCATTAATATTGCAAGCTATACACAATTGGGTGCATTAATGTTATGGACTATAATAATAATAATAATAATAATAATAATAATAATAATAATAATGGCAATTTATTGATCCCTTATGGTGAGAGTAAGCTTGGCAGTGAAGGGCAGCCACCTGCAGTGGCACCCATAGAGCTGGGGGTTAAGGGCCTTGCTGAAGGGCCCACAGATGTGACTATTCTGCCAAGGCCAGGCGTAAACCAGCAACCTTCCGAGTATTACTCAGCCGTGTTTATTTTTGTTACGAGGTATATAGGAGGGGCCATCAACCTTTTTGAAACTGAGAGCTACTTCACGGGTATTGGGGCATACGAAGGGCTACCAGTTTGAAACGCCCTCTTAAACTTATCTAAACTTCATGTATAAAAAACATGTTTTAAATGCTTTTTTTAGATATTATAATTTTAAAATCTATATAAATGCAAATGCGATTAAAGAAGAATAGCAACAGCATGACGCTGCTCACTGGTTAGTTGTGCTATTTTTAGGACAGGTCCGCGGGCACCATGTTGGTGACCCCTGGTATATGGTATAGTGTGCATTAATGTTATGGATTATACAGCATAGTGTGCATTGATGTTATAAGGTATAAAGTATAGTGCATTAATGTTAGGGGGTATAAAGTATAGTAAGCATTTATGTTATGGAGTACACCATATTGTATGCATTAATGTTATGGAATATACAGTACCATGTACATTTAAATTACGGAGTATATAGTATAGTGTGCATTAATGTTATGGAGTATATATCCAAAAGTCACCAACCTGGCTGTATGACAATAGAGAATCTTGAATATTCGAAATAACATTTAAAAATAACCTTTTAAAACTATTTAAATCAAACAACACCACATGACATTTTCTTACAAGATATATTAAGCATGCCTTTATATTTATATCGCCCACATTTCGTTGGCATCTTTGTGAATAACAGAACAGAAGAAATGAACTGACATTTTCTGAGGATTTTTAAGATAAGGTATGTACAGTAAGTATTCCTCTGCGTATTTGAGGCAGTCTGACAAGGCAGGAATGGTACCATAACGACCCTTGTAACGGTGCCGTAACATTATGCAAGCAGAGGTGGACACTTCAACCAACCGGTCGAGTATTCTGAATACTCTTTATGCTCAGCTGATTGGTTGAAACAAAATCTTCGTTTGGATTTTTACCTTCTGGACCTGAAATGTCCACCTCTGTATGCGAGTATCAGGAATGCCCTGGTATTGTGTGTGTGAAAGCAGGACTGGACTTTGGTCAAAAACCTTGTATTTAAATTCAGATGGTTTATCTGTTTATCAGATTTTAGCACCTGTTTCATGTCATACCGGACCAAAGAGTGTAATATAGACAGTAAGCTCACTCTGCGTGGTTGGTCCAAACAGCTGCTGTGCACCTACCACCCCCCCCGCTAGAGTCCTGAACTGATGGTTTAAATATAAGTGACACCCTGCAGGTAAACAGCCACCTGACCCCTCTCTGTCCAACAAGGTCACCACGCTAGTGTAATGGCACTCCATTGTGTCCTGATTGGTCCAAGGCTGTATTGTCATTCTGGGCTGTGTCGATGACCTGTCAGAATATATCTCCCAGCAAACCCCACCCGACAATGTAGCCCCACCCCAATCGTGTAGCTCGCTCACAGGGATGAGGAGCTGGGACCAAACTCCCTCAGCAGCAGTCCCTCATACGGGGGGGAGGAGGGCATGCAGAGGACAGAGGCAGAGTTAGTCAGGTCTGCTTGGTCCCGGAAGGGAGAAGGGGGCATAAGCCCGATCAGATCTTCCAGGGTGCCTGACCTCCCACTGGGGGCTAGGCTGTGGGAGTGGCCTGTCCCCTCCTGCCCCAAACTAGACTCCTGCTGCATGCCTGTACCCGCAGTCTCTCTGGTAATGCTGTATCTGGGCGTCAATGACGGGGAGCCTGGCAGCATCATGCTGTTCAGCTCACTTATGTTAGCAGTGAAGCGGTCGACCATGGAGCTGATTTGCTCCATGATGGAGACCCGGGAGGGATCCACTGGCCGCTGGCTCGTGTATGAGGACAGGGCCACTTCCTCCTGTTCTTCCTCCTCATCATCTTCTTCCTCGTGCCCCATCGAGGGCCCCCCCATGGCGCTGATTGATGATGGTGAGGGCAACTGTGAGTGGTAAGTCACCGGATAGTGCTGCGCATTGGCCCCCGGCTCGGATGCCACATCGCCGCCCTTGTGGAATGGCTTGATAACAGCAGTCTGGTTGCTCTCCTTCTTTTTGATATGGATGGAAATACGCTTCCACAGGCTGTGATGGTAGCTTCGCTCATTCTGGACCCAGGTCATCGACTTCCCGTTGGAACTGCATCCAAGAAGCACAAGGTTAGAGCTCCTGACTGGTCCGCTAAAAGAACTGCCCCCACTGACTCTTATTAAGGAAAATTCAAAGTAGAAGTGCCTCACAGAATGAAGAACAAAGCACATCCTCCAGTGTCCCCAGGAGAGGCTCATTGATGTGCCAAACCAAAGGGATTATGTTCAACACTTGAGGGAGGACTTTAGGGATATGTGTTCTCTAAAGCTGTCCTGTACTGTTTTTATCTGTGTTCTGACATCCATCCATCCATTCACCCAACCATCCATCCATCCATCAAATTTCTGTAACTTCTTTTCCTTTTCAAGGTCATTGTTGGTCCAGACACTATCCCAGAGGATACAGACACAAGGTAGGGAACAACCCAGGATGGGGCACCATACCATCGTAGAGCAGTGTTCTGATGTGTGGTTGATAAATGCTTATTTCTAAATTCAGGGATAGTCAGCTGAGTGTTAGGTTAAAGTTAGGGTTGGGGTGAAGGTTTGGGTTCAGTTACAAATCGCCAATTCATCACCAACAACTATAAATAACAAAATCCTTTGGGTCGGTTCATATATCTACTCAGTCCAGACAGCCCAAAGAACAGCCTCCCCCCAACTCTAGATACTCAATAAGCCTGTTCCTCACCTCGGTGCCTCAGCCCCGGAGCTTCTGCGTTTCCAGAGGTTTCTCGCACTACCAGAGCCACCACTGGCAGTAGAGGAGGAGGCAGACTTGCCGTCACCAACATGCATGCGCACCACAGTGGAGGTGGTGAAGGCGCTCCTCACGTTCCTCTCCGGCTTGGCCAGCATGATGTAAACTTTGGGAGCGAACATGCAGCCCAGTGCCACGGAGGCACTCAGGCTCACTGAGAAGCACATGGTCACCGTCTTATAGTCGCTGCCAAAATAGATGGGTACGAAGGCCAGCCAAACCACGCAGGTGGTGTACATGGTGAAGGCAATGTACTTGGCTTCATTGAAGTTGGCCGGCACATTGCGAGTCTTGAATGCGTAGAAGGTGCAGCTGAGGATGAGCAGCCCATTGTAGCCCAGTGGCGCCACCACACCCAGGGTGCTGGTATTGCACACCAGGCGGACCTGCCGCATGCTGGGGTGGTCATGCACAACGGCCGGTGGCTCCTTGACAAACAGTGTCACCACAATGGCCAGCTGCATAAGAATAAGCAGTGTGGCGATGACCAGTTGGGCGCAGGCGCTCATGAAGCGTGGCTTGCGCGTGCAAATCTTCTTTTTGCTGCCGGCTAGGATTCTCGCGATTCGGTTGGTCTTTGTCACCAAGGCCGAGTAGCTCATGGCGGGAGACAGCCCCACCAGCAGCCTCTGCAGGTAGCAGTAGGCAATCCGTGGCCTGGTCACCAGGGAGAAGGTACTGAGGTAGGCCAGGAAGATGCCAGCCAGGATGATGTAGCAGAGTTCACGGCTGGAGGACTTCACCACTGGCGTGTCTCGAAACTTGACAAAGACAGAGGTGACAAAGGCTGTGGCCACGAGACCCAAGCAAGCGAAAACCACAGCGGCAATGGGCTCAGGGTCACCCCAACGCAAGTACTCCACAGGAATGGGTTCACAGCCTGCAATGGGGACGGAAATTACTAAATGAAAAACAGAAGAAAGAATCACTGAAGATTGAGCTTTGAGGCTATTGAGCTGAGGATCTCAAGCTTTGGGACAGAATGTCAACATTTCATCTATCCATCCATCCATTCATCCATCCATTTTCTGTAACCAGGGCCGAAGGGGTCCAGAGCCTATCCTGAAGGCCATGGGTGCAAGGCAGGGATCAAGCCAGGATGAGGCGCCAACCCATCACAGGCTCTCATCAACCTTTCATGCGTAATTTAAGTCCAACAGATGTGGGAATTTCAGGTCCATAAAGTAAAAATCCAAACCAGGATTTTGTTTCAACCAACCAGAGTATAAAGCGCCTCAGTCATAGAGTACTCAACTGGTTGGTTGAAACAAAATCTTGGTCTGAATTTTTACTTTCTGGACCTGAAATGGCCACCTCTGAAATCCAAAGAAAACTCTCAGTGTGACATTTGCTTGAAGTGGGGCGAAGAGTCACCTGTGAGGTCATCAGTGGGCCAGGATCCCAGGGCACAAGCCTGGCAGGTGTGTTCGTCAAACACAAACTCATTCTCCTTGCAAGGAGTGCAGGTCCAGCAGCAGCTGACCTCACCTTTGCGGATCACCTGGGAGGGAGCACAGAGTTGTGTGGCTGGGGTGGGGCTCAGAAAAGCATTTAGGAAGGGAGACCAATGACCAGGAAGCCTTTAACCCAGTTAACATCCCACTTGATTGGAAATCATGTAACATGAGCACAGCAGATAACAAAAATTACGTTTGACAATAAAAGCGAATCCCTTAGCCTCACCTTGATCTGGGCCTTCTGGCATGGCTCGCTGCACACTGACTGGATGATCACGCTCTGGTTGGCCCACACCTCATCGTCATCCATCTTCAGCCCCTGGTTGTCCCAACTGCCTACGCTGATATAGCCGTAGTCATCTGCTTCTGGACCCGTCTTCTTGAAATTCATGATCTCGTACCTGAGCAGGTCGGGAAGTCAAGGGTCATGTATTCCGGGGTACTGCAGGTTACTCAAAAACACAAATTTGAGGTGCCATTTGATAAGCTGATGCTAAAATGTGAATGAGTGGCATGTATATGACATCACAGCCTGCACCTGGCTGATAATCAGATTATGTGAAAGCGACACTCTAGGAACGAACAGAAACTCGCCAACAGGGTGAGTGCATTTAGCCTGGGAACCAATCACTCTCCTTCAAACACAAATATTTTGTTGCGCTGTATCCCCAGCTACCCCATTTGCTTGTCGGTTTACTTCTCTGCAGTATAAAGGCATGTCAGTCTTTGAGTCATTAGGTTATGGGAGACAGTCATTCATATTTTTCCCATAATGCAGCAGTGTGTGCAACACTCCTAGTGGCTGCTTTGTTTCCTCACCGCCTCGGGGAGTCCCCATTCTCATCGAACCAGACCAGCTCCCCAGACACTCCAGTGAAGTTGGTCTTCATAAGGAAGTCGAGCAGCGCGCGGCCATCAACGGGGTGCATGGCCGAGCAGAGGCCATCTCGGCCAGGGCAGAGCTCCCTCTGCATGTTGTGCAGGCCGTAAGCCATGGAGTAGATGGCATCAATCACAAAGCCCATCTTGGTGTCCTGGGCATACTGCTGTCTCAGGGACTCCTTATCTGCTTAGGGGAAGACAGTTAGACTAAGAGGGTGGCCTCATTCATGCTAAGGTTAGCTTAGCTGTGGAGTTGCTATGCGGCGCTCACATAGCTGGTTAGCTTAGCTGTTTTTGGCTAGACCACAACATTTTAGTCCAGTATTCTTGCCACGTGTCGTTCCGCTCACCACTGCATGTGCGATTATACTGCCGGTTCTCCTGCGGGTGACCTGCCAGTCGGCACTGGAAACGGTGCTGCCAGAACTCGGGGAACCAAGGATTGCGCTGGTTGTTGTGGGGCCGCAGAGCCAGGTAGTAATCATCAAACCATCTGACGTTGGCTGACTGGAGCTTGATGGTGATGCCACCAGCAGCCTCCCTCTCATAGCCGTCGGTCACGTCATACCGGTCGGCCCAGCCATCGCTGAGAGCAAGGAATGAACAGAAAGGAAAGCAGAAACAGAGCTTTGACTGGTAACATCTGTAGACCAGAGCCCATAAAATCTCAACCATAGACCTGGCAATATATAAACCATCAACACCACAACATTTCCTATATGATGCGTATGTCGCATAAGCTGCAGCAGCTGAGAGTCGCTCGGAAAGGTGCCTGAAGTCATGTACTTTCCTGGTAGAGTACAGGCTACCTCACTGAGAAGCTGTAAAATGGTGAGTAATATTATTCCTCCTGCTTAGGGGACACTTGATTTCCATGGCAATGGGCCTTTCAGGGGGGTGGAACGGTGATGCAGTGATTTTTGGGACTGTGGTTTGAGTTTCCACATGGCTCCATGTGTGTGGAGTTTGCATGTTCTTTGCATGTCATTGTGAGGTTTCCTCCGTGTGCTCTGGTTCCCCCGCGGCCCACAGGTTAATTGGAGTTACCAAATTGCCCAGTGGCTGGTGTGTGAGTATGCCCTGTGATGGCCCATAGCCTCTGGGGTAGGCTCCAGACCCCCTGTGACCCTGAATAGGACAAGCCTTTACAGATGGGCCTTTCAGGGCTTTTATTGGTCACAAAACCAGTGCAAGAGATGCCTCAAATTGGGCAAGTTAAAATCATTGTGCATGCCCAGGCAGTTATGATAAGAATAGAAAAAATTAAATCTCAAGAACAAGCTGCTAAACCCATCTTAGCTTGTCATGTACCTGAAGTGAGTGTGAGTGAATTGGACTCATTGCTCATTAATTGTCGACAGATGACAGAAAGCTGCTACAGGCCTCAGCCTAACACTGGTTTGCTGGTACTGTTCAAACAGCCAGACACCACACAAATTCCACAGACATTACAGACAGACAAGTGCTTTGGTGCTGGCGACAGAAATCTTGGTCATTTGTGCCTTAAAAGGCAGTAATATTCCCAATTGTCTTCCACCCAATTTATATTATTATATATTTCTTTGTCATGACTGTTGATGATGATGTAATGAGGTGGGAACAGTATGGTGACTCAAATGGACAAAGACCAGGCGAAGGTGAAAAGCATTAATTCAGAGACACTCATCAGTCAGTAATATCCAGAGACCTGGTACTAGGGCAGATAGGTCAGGATTATGTGAATCGGTCCGATGTGGTCACCTCCCAGAAGCGGAGTAGATCTGAAGGAATGTGAGGATCTTTATGTCTCAGTATTTTGGTCTTTCTTGCTTTTGCCATTTGGAACATTGAACCAATAGCGGTGAAGGGCTGCGTTGGAAACCCCAATCAGCCAGAGGCCATGTTAGGTCACAGCAGATGAAGATCAGGCCTGTCTGAGAGACTCTAAGTGATGCAGGTGTCACACAGGCAGAGAGGCCGGCGTCTAGGTCAGGGGCCAGGGGGAATCCTCACTGACATCTCCATGGAGTCGTGGGAACAGAAGAGCCCGAGTCCACGTCAGCCAGACATGGCTGCCATTACTTCCTGGGCTCCGCAAAGCCTGGCAATATGCACCTATAAATAAACAATACCCCGTAACACTGTGGGTAATGACCCACACTTTACACACCCTCGCTTCAGTCATTATTAAAATACCCACAAAACCAATACCTGCTAAATCTGGTGAACACAAACACAAATAATTTTTATCATGGTTTCTGCGTAACTTTGGCCTTGCTTATATAAAATATACAGAAGGGTGTCTGGCACCAGCAAATAGGACAAATCACCCTGTATCTGGGTCTCAGCAGCTCTCAGAGGGTCTCGTCCTGGCAGACACAGTCGTGGCAAAATCTGGATTTCAGGATTTGCCAGAGGTGTGATTTCTGCTGGTCGGGTACATTTCTGCTCCATGGTACATCCTCTGTGCAGGGGTTTGACCTCTGCTTCTGAAGCTGAGGATTGAAATACACTCAGAAATGGAAACCAGACAAAAAAGAGATGTTGGAAGACTGTACCTCTTAGGGAAGAGGGAATTGAACACCACGCCTGAGGCTGCTCACAAATTCTGTGTTGCTTTCCCTGCAAGTTCTATGCTATTCATTTGTGAATTCTGTGTTACACTCTCTGTAAGTTCTATGCTATTCATTTGTGAATTCTGTGTTACACTCTCTGTAAGTCACTGCTCTCCAACCATTTTTACAGTGAGTGCTACTTTTCTTTTACAATGAAAATACTCTGGCGGGCTACTGAATCTTGATGCCGCTACCCCCCTTGGTATATTTTGCCAACTGGAGGGGATTGAAAGTTGTGTTGCGATCAACTAGAAACATCTTGTGATCGATCGGTTGGCAACCACCACTGCTGTAAGTTCTATTCAATTCTCTTTGTGAATTCTATGTTACTCTTCTGTTTTTCTGTGTCCCTCTCTGTCTACTAATTTTATTCTATTCTTCTATCCTTGAAGCGGTTATTGAGGCAAAAGAGGTACATGCCCAGTACTAGCTAGCTGTACATAATAAAGTGGCCACTGAATGTATTTTAAACTATGTTCACTTATTGTAGGATTTCAGATTTTAAGAGTTACGTGTTTCATTCCTTAATCAGACTCTGAGACTGTAATGTGGAGATGTGATCACTGACGCGAGCAAACCTGACCATACACACACATAGCTGCTTGACCAATAACCAAGCAGGTTACAGAGCATCCACTTAGTGAAAAAAGGCAGATTGCACACAGACAAGAGAGCAGGATTTGATTTGGATTTATACCCATTAAAATAATGAAGAACTTTAGAGAGTCTCTGATATACAGCTTCTTCAGAACTGTAACCGACTCGTATTCATTGCTAGAAATAAAAGAGATCACCAAATTGGATGCCGAGAGAGTAAAAGTTAATGAGAAATTCGTGTTTTTTTCATAAAATTAGACTAAGAATAGACCAGTTTTTATTTCTGACGATGATAGCCTTAAGGTACATTCACAAAATCTTTTTTTTTTCCCCTAGTATCCAATGGAATGTGTCATCTTGTAAATTGACTCTTTTTTTAGCCAAGGATCCTCTCTGTGGAAATTAAGGTTGCATTAAAAGCCAAGATAATCTGATTCTGTGTTATGGATGTTACTGTCAGCGAGTAAATACTGGAAGTTGAAGGGCAATTACCTGCAAAGTGCACTGGAAAGGTCTAGTCACTGTGCAGGGAGTCTGTCTCCTAAATGTCTTCGGCATGTTACTGTGAGGGTAACGGGATGGTGATGGCCTCTGAGAGAATGATAAGAATGATGAAGACAACGAAGATGGTCTTGGTAGAGGAAGACACAGGTGAATCCATCTCATACTGAGTACCAAAAGAAAAAAAAACAAATCAGGTTAAACATAAAACATGCACCCAGAGGCTATGTGGACCCGGGTTCCACTGACCTGCCGACCAGCAGGAACTGGCCCACTAGGTGGCGACGGCGCATGGCCGTGAGGATGCCGCGTACAGTCATGCCCTCGCAGAAGCAGGCGACCACGCGTGCGCGTGGCAGGTGCGCAACCAGCTTGTCCAGAAGTCGGTCGAAGTTGTGCTCGCCAGCGTTGCTGTAGATCTTGTCGGAGTGGGCGACGCAGATGCCCTCTTTGGTCGCCATGTCCTTGAAGGCCCCCATGCCACTCTCGCCATAGTTCCCTGCGGACGAAGCCCTGAATTTTAACCAGTACTGCTTTTAGCTGCTGTACCGCCAGATGCCACAGCTCACGTGCAAGGCTAATAAGTCACTGCATTTACCTCTGGGGTAATAATGGAGAGTCATTTCCAGGAACCACAATCCAATGTGCCAAAAGCCACACACACTGTCACACACAAACCCATATTATACATGACACTACTTGAATATGTAGGTTCTCGGAGGTAGGGGGGCACATGTGGTGTCCCCATTTAGGGCAATGTCAGGAGTATACCCCCCTTTGCATAAAACCCATTTGCATAAAATCCAGGTCACCTACTTTTTAGCAGAATCTATTTTAAAGGGGTTTGAAATAATGTCTTGTACTAGAGACTCTCTATATGCAAATTTACACTCAGCCATATTTATATATTGATAACAGTAAGTGTTGATTCAGTGAGAACCATTCAGAAGCATGGCCAGATGTTTTCTCAGACCAACAGGGCATTCAGCCGCAATGCTTCTAAAGCATGGTGCCTCGATGTCTGTTGACAGCGTACTTAACCATCTGGGAACCTTCAGGGCGAATCTCGGTTACTTAGCCGTTGCACCTCCTGCTGCTCAAACACTATTGTCAAAACCTCCCAGGTACCATTTGGATGCCAATGGAGCAAGATGAACTAATATTAGCTGAGTCTCTCAACCAGCCAAAGCAGCGACAAGAACTAATGTTAACTCTCAACCAGCCAAAGGAGTGAAGAGCTAGTTTTAACTCTTGCAACTAGAGCGAGATGGACATTGCATGTGTCGTTCCCCTGACTTACCCTCAGTGTGGATAGCTGACACATAGGTCCAGTTGTACCTTTTGACGATGTCGACCATAGCCCTGGCCTGTTGGGCATCAGACGGTACCACCCTCATGAAGTACTGGTACAGGGACTTGTCGCTGAGGTCCATGCTGGTGGCAGAGTAGGCGATCTGGGGAATGTTGAAGAGCTGCAGTAGGTTCTGCACCTGGATGGCCACAGAGCTGGAGCCAGGTCCGATCAGTCCGACAATGGGCTTCTTAGAGCCTGCAGGCCGGTCAGAACTGCTAGCGGTGCAGCGTGCAGTGGCTGCAACGTCCCCCCAAGCATCCTCCTGGTTGGAGACCAGCGAGTCGCGGATGAACTCGATGCTCTGCTCCAGGGCCACGGCCGAATGCCAGCAGGAGTCGCGGATCTCGCAGCCCAGCATCACACCGGGCAGGATGCGCTGGTCAGCGTTGATGCGGTCCAGAGTGTGCAGCATGGCCTCCACCCTCTGGATGCCGTACTGCTCCCGTACCGCCCCACACTTACGCTCATGCACCTTGTCTGCAGGGGGCTGGTGGTGCACAGAGAACAGCGCACCGATGACAAGGTCTCCAGGCACGTGTGCAAGAATGCGGCGCTCACTTGGCTGGGCGCCTACCAGGAGGCTGCAGGGAACGGCCCCCCACTGTTTTCCTGACAGCAGGAGAAGCAGGAGCAGCAGGGACCTTTTGCTTAAGGTGCAGGGGTGCTGGAAGTGTGGCACACTGCTCATGGTTGCTGGCCAGAGAAGTATCTCAGCAGGCTTCTGATCCACACCAGCAGCTAATTACCGAAGTGATTCCGGGACGATGACATGCATGATCGGGGCAAGGGTGTGAGCTTCCCAACCTAGCAAGATAAACCAGGAGTCAGCATTCACAGGTCTTCATTTGGAGGACAGGTCGGCAGTTATATGTCACTTTGTAATACCTCCAGAAGACTAAAACTCCCTATGACTTAACATGAGATGAATATGTGCTGGAGATATTAATGACAAGACTATTTTACGGTACCCATATCCGGTTCCTAATTTGTGGTGTGGAGGAACTATGGAATTTGAGGACATGCATCAAAGCTGGGGTCTCCAACTCCGGTCCTGAGAACAGGTGTTGCTCATTAGAAGCCAGGTAGGATAGAAAACCTACTGGACGGGAGCTCTCCAGGACCGGAGTTGGAGACCCCCGCATTAAAGAGACCAATCATTAGGCAACTTAGTTTCCTGAAAGACTCAAGTACAGTAACATCTGTACATTCTTGACACAAGTCAGATGTGATAACAGCCTTACAGATTATGGCCTGAAATCAATAAAGTTTCTCACAAATCTTATCTTATCTTATCTTATCTTATCTTATCTTATCTTATCCTGTCCTGTCCTGTCCTGTCCTGTCCTGTCCTGTCCTGTCCTGTCCTGTCCTGTCCTGTCCTGTCCTGTCCTGTC
>JAODLC010000052.1:6466199-6480660 GCA_026781145.1 Hippopotamyrus pictus | reverse complement strand
CCACCCCCAACCCACAAACCATGTGCACGTTTGCACCAAAACACCTCCCTGTCTCCTCAGCATCTACGAACGCTGGCTGCGCAAGCACCAGCCCAGCAGGGAGCAGTACCCCGAGGCCAATGCTCCAATTGGCCATAATGGCGCCTACTTCATGGTGCCCTTCCTGCCCCTGTACCGCAACAGGGACTTTTTCATCTACAGCAAGGAGCTGGGCTACGAGTATGCAGACCTCCTGCCACCAGGTGGGGCCGACACATGCAGACGCGCCTTTGCTATCATTTTAACTGCCCAGAACATCTAAAAGCTGAAAGTGCTTCTGAGTCCCCAGCTGCTCCTGCACTGTTCAGAAACCACGCTTCTCTCCTCCGTTCTTCTCCATCACTTCCCCTTTCCTTTCTTGCCCCCTCTCTCCTCTCTCTCTGTCTTCCTCCAGCTGAGTATTTCATACAGGAGGTCCTCGCTCCGTACCTGGATCAGCTTAGAAGGATCTGGCCCTGGCTGCTCAGTGCCACTGCCCTGGGGGGTTTGGTCACCATGCTGACAGCGGTCGCTCTGACCACTTTGCCTTCGACCCGCTGCTGGCCATGGCGGAGGAAGATGAAGAAGGGATCAACTTGCATGGAGAAACAGCCACTGCTAAGTGCCCACTCAGTGCTATAACCTGACCTCCTCGGGGGAGTACTGGCTTACAGAGAAGATGTTACAGAGGAACCCCTTTTGCAGTGATACATGTGCAAATAGAGCGTCTGGTGCATTTCAATCTGGCAGTCAATCATGACAGCCCTCAGGGATTAAAATCAGGTCTCAGGTGGCCTTCAAGAGAGATGAGTAAAAGCTGAAACCCAGTTTATTACTGACCTCACTGCTATAGAGAAGCTCACCATCGCCATCCTGATGTCCGTAACAGCTGCAGTTCTGAATAAAAGTTTGAAATAAACTGTCTGTTGATTCATCCCTATGTGATATAACTGCCTTAGTTCACACCCCCGCTCTTTGTGAGAATTACAGGCCAAAAGGTTCTCATCAGTAATACATGTTCCTTATACGACTTTAAGTTTACCCATTATTTATGCTTTCAGGTGGAATGCCTATATAGAATACCTGTACTGGGTAATTATAAGCTGTAAAATAATGCCATTAATCATCAATATAATTTACGGTATAATTTGCTCGCAATGTAAAAGGCAGACGCAAAGGAGAAACGTCCTGTTAGAGTCTCAAGTTCACGTGCAATCACGCCGAAGCCAAACACCTGCAGACGCGTCGCCGCGGCCACTTCATCCGCACCGGTGCACGATCGCGGTGCGCGTTATTTTTGAGTAGCGGGCGACTGGGGTGGATCTAGCTGACGACACAGTTGCAGGTATAATAATAATCATCATCATCATAATAATAATAATAACAACAATAATAAAATGTTTCATGTGCTTGGATGTTTACTGTCGTGTGAAGGGTGTCTGACCAGCTTTTCGTACTAGGTTTCGTTTTCAAACTCCCCGCAAATCCGTGTTTATAATGCCGACGGCAAACGTCACCGATGCGCGAATGACCAAGTTCAAGAACAAAGGCAAAGAGCCTTCCGTGAGTTAACGCGCAGTTTGCCCTGACGGTCTTCTTTTGCCCTGCTTCACGATCCAATGCATGGTCCTTTTGCAGAAACTCCGGGAGCGTCGCATTGCTGTGTGTGTGGAGCTCAGGAAAGCTCAGAGGAGTGAGAGTATTTTGAAGAAACGAAACATTTCTTCCTTGCCCGACGATGAAGCTCTCTCTCCGGAGTACGCAACCGATAACAAAGAGGTGACGACTTCCCTGCTTGAACTGCCCTAAACTACTTTGACGTATAAATACTTTGCCCTTTCGCAGCGGTGTTGACGCGCATATGCTCTTCAGGTCATTTCGATTGCCATTGAGGAAATAATCTGCAATGTGAATAGCAACTCTAAGGAGCAGCAGACCCGAGGATGTCAGGCAGCCAGGTGAGATGGGGGGTGCCATAGCATGCTTCCTTTAACTGGAAGGACTTAAATCTGTTCTCTGCAAGTCCTTGTCTGTCCTCTTTCTTAAAGCCATGGAATTGCTCTGTTGTGATTTGTAGCCATTAATTTAATCACTGATGCTGGTGTGCGGTGCCATGTTCCCACCCCCATAGAAAGCTGCTTTCCAGAGAGAGGAACCCCCCTCTGAAGGAGATCATTGATGCCGGGCTACTTGCTCGTTTTGTGGACTTCCTGGGGAGGGATGATGACCCCACCCTGCAGTTCGAGGCTGCCTGGGCGCTCACGAACATCGCCTCCGGGACATCTTGGCACACGCAGCAAGTGGTGGAAAATGGTGCTGTTCCCGCTTTCATCACCCTGTTGGGCTCTCCCATGCTGCACATCAGTGAGCAGGCTGTCTGGGCCCTGGGCAACATCGCTGGTGAGTGCTGTGGGCTAAGAGCAGCCTGGGATGAATCTGGGCCCTGGGGTGAACCCTGCTCTCCCTTGCTCAGGTGACGGACCAGCCTACAGGGATGCCTTGATAGCATGTAATGTGATCCCAGCCCTGTTGGCCCGACTCACCCCAGATGCTCCAGTGAGTGACCCTTGCTCTTAGTGTGTATTGCATTGTGGGGACTCATGGTCCTCACAATGTGACAACCTGTTTTTTTGATGTGGGGACCATTTCTGGGCCACCACAAGAGGGACATTCATTAATATCTGATTGTAACCAAAATGCCAAATCTCATTTTTTGTGTGTGTGTGGTTAAGGTTGTCGTTGTTGGGATTGGGGTTATGTCCTAGAAATGGACCATCCCTAAAAAACATGAATGTCTAACCTCTGCTTCTTCCCTAGGTGGGCTACCTGCGCAACCTAACATGGACACTGTCCAACCTGTGCCGCAACAAGAACCCTTTCCCACCCCTTTCTGCGGTGCAGCAAGTCCTGCCCTCCCTGGTGCAGCTCCTCCATCTCGGCGACAAAGACGTTCTGTCTGATGCCTGCTGGGCCATCTCCTACCTCACTGACGGTTCCAATGACCGCATTGATGTTGTGGTCAAGACTGGCATTGTTCCTCGTGTGGTTGCCCTTATGGAATTTGAGGAGCTGTCTGTGCTGGTAAACCTGCTGTAGTGTTCTGGTCTATGTCCAAATGTTCTGTATGGGAGTAGTTAAGAATGCTCTGAATAACCTGTAGCTATTAGTGCCACAATTAGCGTTGTCTTTCGCTGGTCTCTGAGCACTGATCTCCTTCCAGACCCCAGCTCTGCGCTCCATAGGAAATATTGTCAGTGGCTCAGACCAGCAAACGCAGGTGGCGATCGATGCAGGGGTGCTGTCGGTGCTGCCGCGCCTCCTGCGCCACCCCAAGCCCAGCGTGCAGAAGGAGGCAGCCTGGGCTGTGTCAAACATCGCGGCTGGACCATGTCAGCAGATCCAGCAGCTCATCACCTGTGGCTTGCTGCCTCCACTAATTGACCTGCTGAGGAATGTAAGCTGTGGTGGAAGGTCTCTGCTTGGGGTAGAGAGAGCTTTAATTTGAACATCTGCACTGACTAATTTTAGTGACCTGCTGTAGATGCTTCAGGTTGATGGTAATCCTGTCTTAGTGGGACCTTATGGAGTAAACGGCCTTCAAGGTGACGGGTGGTAGAAGGGAACCCACCACACCCAAATATACCTGTTGATTGGTTCTATGCATCTTCAGGTCCCATCCTAACCCTAGTCACGGGGGTGAGGTTAAGCTTGGCTTTGTGTACTAAACCTAACACCACACTCCTGGCAGGGTGACTTCAAGACCCAACGGGAAGCTGTTTGGGCCATAACCAACTACACCAGTGGGGGCACAGTAGACCAGGTAGTGCAGCTGGTGCAGAGTGGTGGTCTGGAGGCCATTCTGGATCTTCTCCACATCAAGGATGCGAAGACCATCTTGGTGATTTTGGATGCCATCAACAACATGTTCTTGGTAAGGGAGTTAAGCTGAAGGCCATACTTAAGAGCTATTTCAAGCATCTGAGCCTTGAATAACACTAGTTTACCCCTGCCAAAGAGAGGTTGTGGGTCCCTTTCATCCTGGAGTTTTTAGCAGTATAAGTTATGATTTTGAAGTGGTTGTACACGGACTATATTTCCAGACTGCTGAAGGTTGTGAACCTAGCCTGATGCATAGGGTTTGCCCTTGGCTTCAAGATGTGAAAAAGTCCAAGAGCAGTGGGTCTGCTGGGTCGCAGACTTGGAGGATCCATAGAGATGGGTGACTTGGTTAAGACTGCATCAGGAGCTGGAGCTTCAGGCTATTTCTGTACCAGCAGGCAGCTACTAAGCTGGGAGAAACTGAAAAACTGTGCCTCCTGGTGGAGGAGGTGGGGGGCCTGGAACGGATAGAGCAGCTTCAGAACCATGAGAATGATGCTGTGTATCGTACTGCCCAGGAGCTCATTGAGAAGTACTTCAATGAGGTAAGATCCATGCTGCTAATGGCTATGCTTGGTGTATAAAGTGGAATGTTGGGCAATCTGGTACAAGGTTCCACATCCAAGGACTTTTGTGAGCTTGTATGTGGAATGCTGGTGATCAGCTAGTGTATCAATCTGCTTGACTGGAATTGCATGCAATAGGATTTCGGAATCCACCATAACTCTTATTACCACTAGGATGTGGAAGATGAATGTTTCAAGACTGAAGCTACCGAGAGAGACTTTGTCTTCAAGCCTGCTGAAGTTGATAAACAGTTTAACTTCTAAGGTTTTTAATGCTTTTGTGTAACTTAACTAATATATAAATAAAGCTGCTTTTTCCAACTAGATGTCCCTGGATTGGCTCAAAGACTCTGCTGTTGAATGTAGGATGCGGCATTTAAGTAGCTCTGTCTGTCTCCTTCCTCACCCATAGGTTTGCGTTGGGCATTGCTGTCCATGATGACACTCCTACATACTTGGGTTTGTTTTTGTTACTTGGGTAAATATGGCCTTACGGAGGCTCAATAGTACCAGCAGCAAAGGCAACTTTAAGCTGTTCCAATTCAATATTTATTTGGGAAAAGTCATAAAATGGCAGTTCTCTGGATGTTTACAGCACACCCAAGCTGTTTGTAAGTGGCTCACATCACACCCCAGTGACTGTGTACCTCCCTCAGTGTGACCTGCACCACACCTGACAGTGTGTCCCTTAGTGTGGCTCATCCTTTCCTGACAAAGTGCTCTGCTCTCCTTAATCCCTGAGGGCTAGTTACACCTTGTGTGCATGTAATACCATACAGGCTTGTTGATGTTAAAGGTTCCTTAAATTACTTTGGATATTAAATACTCTAGAATCCTGTTGCTTGAGTGATAAACTGTAAATTTTGAGGAAAATGGTTTCCAAGGGCTTGTCTTTGAGGCCCTTTGTGCACATGCATGAAACTGAGGTAACACTGCTAGGATGTGGGGGGGGGTAGTTACTGTCATTGTGCTGACTGAAGCTGGGAGGAGTTTGTGTGTCTAACAGCACAGATGCTTTGTAGAAGGTTTACACAGCACTGAAAATGCCCCAAGCAAGGTGTCTCCATCTGCTTCTGAAGAAGATGAATAACACAGAATGGAGCTGGAAGCTGTGAACACACAACCTGCAGGAAACCTTAGGGGGGGGGCAGAGAATTGTGCCTCATCCCTGGATATGAGTGTGTGTAGATGTAAGCTGGGATTCCTCAAACACTGCTGCTTTTCTGGGGAAGGAGATGTCAAGGGTGGTCTGAGAATTTGACATTCCATGTTTTGTAACAGGACTGTTTCTGCCACTAAACTATTGGAGAAAAGCGCAGTCAGACACATGCAATAACATGACAGAATGGCTGGTCATTGGTGTACTGCTGCCATCTGCTGGTGTTGCTGATCATTACACCTCAAATCCATGTGTATCTCTTGTCAAAGGGATTTCGTATTAGAACCATGATTGAAGGGACAAAACTTAATTTAAGCAAATGAAATGCTTAGAACAATTACATGAGTGCATTGTCATACATGCATACTGTATAAGAATCATAGCATCCTCGTCTTTGGAAGGCTGTAAAAATTGCTGCTCCTGGTAGAGAGCAAAATGATTGTGGGGGACTGTGCCATACTGACTCTGGGAATTGGAGCCATTGAGGGAGGCTATTTAAGTGGATGTTTCACGGGCTTTCGTGCCCTTGGTGTGTTGGTGAGTTGGAGTTAATAGTAAGCATATTTGTAAGGGGTGGCTGTGAGTGACAATAGCCAGTATTAAACAGGTTAAAGAAAAAGTTTGATCTATTTAGTACCAAACACTACAGTATGTTAAAAGTTTTAATGAATTTGTTGAAAAACATACAGGCAAAAACGCATTGTTTTTCTTCCATTTCTCCATTTTCAGCAAATAGCCTGTTTCACTCTAGTTTGTGTGTGTGTGGTCATGAATATATTACATTGTGGGGACCAATATAAACAAACCTGTTGTTTTGGCCTTGTGGGGACATGTTTTTTGGTCCCCACAAGGGGAAATTCAGTTTTAGGAAAAAAAAAAACAATGCCTGAAGTCTATTTTTCTTATGATTGAGGTTAGGGCTGGGTAGGGGTTAAGGTTGTCTTTGCTGGGATCAGGGTTACGCTCATAGAAATGAATGGAAAGTCGCTGACAAAGGTATGAATACAAACACGTGTCTGTATGTGTGGCTGTATGTGTGTGTGACGGTCTGTGTTTGTCTGCTGGACGTCCTTGGGTAGCTTTAGTTCGACTGGGGGGAGATCAGATTGTACATGGGTGTAGCAGATGTAAGTCATTTTTACAGTAATTTTTTTTCTTCTGGTGAGGTAAGCTGACTTGTTTTTCACCAGTTTCAATTTATCTGTGCTTTTATAATTCTATAAAATAGATTTCAACTGTGATTGTTTTGTGCATGTGTAACTTGCGAACCTGGACTCTGATTCATTCTTTGCTCGGTGTTTTATTAGAAGGATGATGGGTTACGGCTGCATTGTATAGCAAACCAAATAAAAAAAAAAAAAGGCAAATAAATGTAATTTCAGACTAATACAAGCATGAAAACAGCCATGTAAACAGGTAATACTGACTGAGCCTTTTCACTTACAAACTTATTTGCTGCGTATGACACCACTAACATCTTAAATTTCTTATTTGATCACATCTTAATTTTACTGATTTATTAATATTTCCAATATTCAGTGCTGTGCAAGTTATGGTAGATCTGTATATTATATTTTAACCGGAGGATGAGATGCCGGTTGGAGATGCATTTGTGACAGTGTGGTTATACAGAGGCTGTCTAAGTGGTTTGTTGTTCTGTGACTGCGTTGGGGAAATAATATTAGTCCATGAAATCCCCTGGAAATCTGGTGCTCCTATCAATCCTATAAGTCAAACAAACATGTCAGGTCAGACTAGTAAACAAGTGGCTCAGTCTAATCCCACCCTAAACTGAACCTCCAGGAACCTCCAATGTTCTGTGTTCTCGTCTCTCCAGGATCGGTCAGTGGTTGTGGGTTGTGGAAAGGTACCACTGGGAAGCCATGTGGACCAGTCTACTGTGCCTCACCCTCCAGTTCTCCCTGCTGCCTCTCAGCCACTGCCAAGTTTCTCAGAGTTTTGTACCTGGCCTCACTTTGAACTTCACACACTCGCTCTACAACGCCACCATCTACGAGAACTCTGCAGCCGGGACTTACATCAACAGTGAAGTGCGGATGGGAATTACGTTAGTTGTTAGATCCTGGAAGGTCATATACAGGATCTCTGCTGGGGACGGTGGCCTTTTTCAGGCTGAAAACTACACACTTGGGGATTTCTGTTTCTTGCGCATTCACACCAGAAATGGGAGCTCTGCTATCCTGAACCGGGAGGTTAGAGACACCTATGTACTGACTGTGACAGCCACCACCCCAGATGGCCTTGAGGCACTAGCTATGGTTGTTGTGCTGGTCCTGGACACTAATGATCTTCGGCCTCTTTTCACACCCACCATCTATTCTGTAACTCTGCAGGAGAAAATACCATTAGGGACTAGCGTGGTGCAAGTGACAGCAACTGATGCTGATGCTGGTTCCAATGGAGAGCTCTATTACTTTTTCAGAGAGAGGGTGGAGCTTTTGGCCATCCATCCTACTAGTGGGGTGGTCTACCTCACTGCTCAACCTAGTCCCGACCAAAGGGGCTTACAAGAGATAGAGATACTGGCCGTTGACCGGGGTATCAAGCTATATGGTGATGAGAGTACGAGCAGCAGAGCAAAGCTCATCTTACGTGTGGAACATGTCAATAAGCATTCACCGACCATAACCGTAGTTTCCAGGGTCCCTTCCAGGCAGGATAAGGATCCCGTCTTTGCTGAGGTCATTGTGGAAGACCTGGATGATGGATTGAATGGGGACATTGAAGGAGTCTCCATTGTGGCGGGTGACCCCCAGAAACTGTTTGTCTTAGATAAATTACCAGGAGGTAATGAGTACAAGATACTAATGCCTGAACCAAGAGATTGGGATCAGTTCACTTACGGATATAACCTTACACTCCAAGCCAAGGACAGAGGCTCTCCACCAAAATTTTCAGACCTTCAAGTTGTCTGGGTATCAATTCAGAGCCCCCAACCTGTCCAGAGGAAATTTGAGAAAGAGTTGTATGAAGTCATTATTAATGAGATTTCACCTACTGGTTTCATTGTGGAGGTCATAAAAATTTTCCCAGAACAAAGCAATGCAAGATATATGCTGAATCCCACTACAGATTCTACACATTTTGACATAAACTCCTTAACTGGTGTGATAACCACTGCTTGTTCTCTGGCCACCGTTAATCAGGAGATGCTTGCACTCGAAGTGGTTGAGGTGGAGAGCAGACTCAGGACTAAGGTGTACATCACTATTGAGGACGCTAATGATAACAGTCCTGTGTTCAGCCAAGCCTCCTACCAGGGGACCGTTAATGAGCATTCTCCTGTAGGGACAGTGATCCTGGTAGTGTCGGCAGTGGATGACGACAAGGGTGAAAATGCTTCTGTCATCTACAGCATATCCAGTTTTCAGCAGCTGCCATTTGAATTGGATCAGTATACAGGTGTTCTGAAGACCATCAAGGAGCTGGACTTTGAGTCTTCACCTGAGCTCTATGTATTTGTTGTCAGAGCGTCTGACTGTGGCACACCATACCGCCGTGAGAGCGAAGTCAACATCACTATCAGTCTGGTAAACATCAATGACAATCCACCGCAGTTTGAGAAGGTTGCCTGTAGAGGAGCTATTCCTCTGGATTTTCCTGTGGGACAACCGATCACCACTATGTCAGCTATAGACCTAGACGAACCAGAGTCAATTATATACAAAATCCAATCAGGAGATGAGCAAGATTTTTTCAATCTGAATCTTGACACTGGGGTCTTATCTTTAAAGAAATCTCTGGTGACAGCTAAACCGAAGAATGGTGTGTTCAGCCTGGAGGTCATTGCTAGTGATGGTGCAATTCTCTCTGATCCTACATTTGTGAATATCTCACTTGTCCGTGGCCAAATGTCCTTCAAGAGTCTGAAGTGCGAAGAAACCAAAGCTGCTGAAAAGCTTGTGGGAAAGCTGCTCAATAAAACTAGAATAGATGATAGGTCTACAGTCATTGAAAGGTTCTCTGATGTCTTTACTATGAACAGGCTAAGCCCACAGTTTGAATCTCTACCTTCTGAAATATGGGTGCGTGAGGATCTCGCAGTTGGTGCAAGTGTCTTTAGAGTTCATGCATATGATGGTGACAGTGGCTTCAGTGGAAAGATTCTGTTTGCTATATCTGGTGGTAACAAGGACAGCTGTTTCAATATTGATATGGACAGTGGTTGGATAACTGTCCTTCTGCCAATGGATCGTGAGAAAACCAACAAGTATGTTCTCAACCTAACAATTTATGATATGGGCTTACCTCAGAGGTCCACTGCACGATTGTTGATTTTGAACCTGGAGGACACCAATGATAATGTGCCACAATTTGAGCGAGAGAGTTACAGCACAGTGATACTTGAGAACACCACCATTGGTACAGATATCATCCAAGTTAAAGCCACAGATAGAGACCAGGGTTGGAATGGCCAAGTCTATTACACTCTGCTAACGAGCACTACTGCATTCAAGATCAGCAGCACAACTGGGATAGTTCAGGTTTCTGAGAAGCTTGACAGGGAGTATATTCCAACATTTTATCTCCAAATAGAGGCTCGAGATGGGGCTGAGACTGGCAGCCAGAGATTCTCTTTGACCATTTTGAGTATATCTTTGGAAGACGTCAATGACTGCTCCCCTACCTTCATCCCAAAAGGTTACAGCACCCGTGTTCCTGAGGACCTGCCATCTAGCACAGTCATCACCTGGCTAGAAGCCCATGACCCTGATCTGGGACCTGGAGGCCAGGTCAAATACTCTCTAGCTGATGATTATGATGGCATGTTTGTGGTCAACAGAGACAGCGGGAGTGTGCGATTAGTTGGTGAGCTAGACTATGAGAAACACAACTTCTATAACTTGACAGTGATAGCAGATGATAGGGGCTTCCCGGTGCCCCTTCGGTCTGTGTCCTTCATTGGTGTGGAGGTGATTGATGTCAATGAAAACCTCAACGCACCCCATTTCACTAACTTCACCCTCAGTACTACGGTCAAGGAGAACTCACGAGTTGGAACCAGCATTCTTCGGGTTGTGGCTTGGGATGATGACCAGGGAAGGGACGGTGAGATCCAATTCTCAATAAAGATTGGGAGTGGACTGGGCAGGTTCACCATTGATGAGGAATCAGGTATGTCCTCAGAACCCCTTAACTATTGCGGATTTTCAGTTGAAGTTCTTCAAATGAAAGAAACAGATTGTAGTCATTAAAAAAGACAATGACTTTGTGTTAGAGAAAGTAAAATTACAGAGATCAATCGTTGCCTTGCCTAGTGTAACTGATGTAACCTGTGTGAGGCAGAGCCTGTACCCGTGTACCTAATGCATCACTGTTAACAGGATTTCAGAGCACTAAGCAGGGTGGAACCTATCAAAGTCAACCTGTCCTTTGACATGGAGCTAGCCAATCAGGGATTAGGATAAGCCCAAATGCAGACCAATCAACAGCCATGGCATAAGTATTTTGCAGCTTAAATGGGCAGACACCTCTGCAGCTCCTGTACGTTACATCTGCATATGTGCTGCCCTTGCTATCAATCTCTGTTTCAGTTTCCTACACATTGCTTATAGTATCTAAAATATTCGTAATCTGATTCCAATTTTTTGCTAATTGTTTGTGGCAAGTGTCAGGGTCAGCACCCATCCAACCATGCCCTTTGTGTCCCCTTCCAGTTTGGCCAGCAGGTGTTGCTGGGCATCCTGTCCTGTCCCCTGTTTCTTGCCATTCAGCCCCAGTGTCCCTAGTCCCTAATATGTTTTCCCTGTTCTTCAGACTGCTGCATGGGTCAGTGGGCTGAGTGGGTGGCTCGGATTGAGAATCTGTGACTTGCAGTTTCAAAGCTGGTTAAGAACAAGCCTTATTTGTTTTTTTTTTTCTGGATTTCCCTAATGTTATTGGTTAGCAGTGCTTTCCTGTTTTTTGGTGTTTCTTGTATTTCAGTTGGTTCTTTGTCTTTTGCTCCTTGTTCTCAGTTTTCCTTGTTTTAGTTAACCTTTAGTGTTTGTTAATTTTCCATAGTCTCCATTGCCATTTAATTGTAACATTCCATACCTGTTCCTTGTTTTTCCTGAGTCCTTGTGATTGGTTTATTGGTTATGATTCTCGTCTGTCCTACATTGTATCTTGTTAGCTGTGTATTTAAGTGACTGCTCTGGTTTTGTTCTTTTATGGGTCATTGTAGTTGTGTGTGTTTCCTGTGTTTGTCACTTAACTCTGGTACTCAGTTCTGTTCCCTGTGTTGCTCGGTTCCCCAGTGTATTTGCTTTATGGTTTCTTGTGAAATTCTCATTTCTCCCATTTTTGCTTTGACCCCTTCTGCTCCTTTTTTTTTGCCTTCCCCGTCGTATTCTATTTATTAATGAACCCTTTTTGTCTCCGAGCCGCAAGTATATTATCACCTTCCCGTTTCAAATGCATCATGCCGCGCTGCAATGACAGAAAAGAATGCCTCATATAAGTATATCTGAAAGTACATGCTATACCACTGTATATGTACAGATGTACATTTTTCTATTTTTTTACCACCTGTATATATTTTACAGCTGATTCTAGCACTTTTGAAATATTTTGCACTTTTGGTTTGGATGCCAAACTGCATTTTGCTGTATAAATACTTTATACTTCATCCAATGGCAATTGAGTTGCATCTAATCTAATCTAATGTACATGGTACCGTTTCCCCTTAACTGGTAATAACTGGTGAATGAGCACACTGCCCTAGGTGTAATCCATATTCTCATCTGGACACCCAATTTCTAGCATGCAGAAAATTGCCCAAGGCTGTCCAATAGATCATGACCTTTTTACAAAATAGGTCAGTGGCTTTTTTTTAGGTGCTACAAACATTTTGGCTTCTGGCTGAGTACTATTTTTCTGCTAAGTACACTTGATTTGACACATGGATCACCAGTCTCAGGGTGACAGAGAGAAGGACATCATGGCTCGGACAGGGTCCAATGATGTAAACATGCTTGCATTTGATTCTTCCCCATTTTCTGAGCATTTCTATGTGTCTATTTGTTTCCCTGAAATGTTTCTATACACACTGTCTAGCTGTGACCTCCTGACATCATCTGCTTCATGCTTGTTGGGGTTGATCCAGCCCTACAGTACATAACACATCATTCCAAAAACAAGCCCGTATTCAACTGTGCATGGTATCAGAACTCATGTGACTGTAACCAGCCTTTCGGAGAGATCTTAAAATCATTTGAAGTTGTATTTTTTTTAAACCCATATTAATGTACATAAATGTCTTAATGCTGAAAATAGAACACTTTTATCTAATCTGTTTCCAGGATTTACTGAGTCACATGTCTGTCTTCTAATAGGGATAATCTACACCATGGACATTTTGGACCATGAGATAAAGGACTCCTATTGGCTGACAGTACAGGCCACGGACAGAGGTTTGGTGCCACTGTACTCTACCGTGGAGGTGTACATTCAGGTGGAGGATGTGAATGACAATGCCCCACTCACCAGTGAGCCCATCTACCGCCCTGCCATCATGGAGAACTCAGCCAAGGGCTTGTCAGTCCTGCAGGTGCAGGCACAAGACTTGGATACCACCACTTCCATCAGCCACCTCAGCTACCGCATCTCCAGTGGAAATCCCCAGAACTTTTTCACCATCAACCCCAAGACAGGTGCCAGCATTTCCACGCAGACCCTCATGAATGAGATTATAGAGGTTTTCCCCTTGTCTTCCTATGATGGGAAGGTGCAGAGTTAAAGTGCTGTGTTACTGCCATCTGTCACATTTATCTGTTTTTGTATGAATGATTCAATGTGATGTGACTCTCTGCTGCTTCTTTAGCATGGATTCACCTTGAACTGTCCAAATTATTATTTGTGGTACTGTAGATCCAAAGCTTACTAATTAATCCCTGTTGTAGCTTATAAATGCTTGGAAGTGGTTTATGAATCTGTCTGTCCTTCAGGTCTCATAACCACAACCTCCAGGAAGCTGGACAGAGAACAACAGGATGAACACTTTTTAGAGGTGAAGAACACAGACACTGCATCAAACCAGACCTTTATTGGTTTTCCAGTTCGAGTTAAGGATTTGGTTAGTCGTAGAAAGGAGATGATATGTGTTAAATCTGTTTGTGTGTGGACAGGTGATAGTATCAGACATGGGACCATCTCCCAGGCATACCCCTGTCTGGGTGATTGTACACATCCTGGATGAGAATGACAACGAGCCACATTTTCCTGAGAAGCTCTACCAACTGCGGGTCACAGAACATGACCACAGCAGTAGGGATGAGCCCCTCTGCAGGGTATTTGCCTCGGACCGGGATCTCGGGCTAAATGCTGACCTCTCCTACAGCATTGTGGATGGGAACCAGGATGCCAATTTTGCCATTGACCCCAAGACTGCCATGGTGATGTCCAGGAAGACGATGGCAGCTGGGAGCTCTGCCCTTCTGACTGTGTGTAGCAGTGCCACAAAAGAGCTGAGCAGCTATAAAACAAATCCCATCCTAATTCTTCTCTTAGTCTTTGACTTTATATTGGATCTTCTTCCAGATCAGAGCTACAGACAATGGGGATCCACCTATGTCATCCACGACTCAACTGTACATCAAGTGGATCAGCAAGCCTGTGCCCTCACTGCTGCCCCTGCTGTTCACTGACTTGTACTACAACTTCACCATCCCAGAGAGCACCCAGGTTTTTGAGGTGGTGGGTGTGGTCTCTACACGGCAGAGTGCCTCACCCCTCTGGTTCGACATCAGTGGTAAGACTGGAGTAGGGTGACCACCTAATCCATGTCAGGAGGGACGCTATGAGCTACTTCAGCTTTTACGAATTACTTTAAAGTTGA
>JAODLC010000052.1:6444200-6466099 GCA_026781145.1 Hippopotamyrus pictus | reverse complement strand
ACCAATCAGCACACAGCAAGAACCCAGTGCTTAAGTGAAATCCTGGTCCTTTTAATTGAAATGGATGAAATGGTAGTGTACAAATCCTGTTGTAGCTCATAGCGTCCCTCCTGACATGGATTAGGTGGTCACCCTAGACTGGAGGCAGGAGTGGAATGTGGTAAAAATTAGAGATGGCACAGATCCAATACCCATAATTCGTATTGGGCTGCAAAAAATACTGAACCGGATATTGGAGGGGTGGGCAATTAGGAATCCAATCTGATTTTCAATCAGAGAAAGGTCTAGCCTGAAAAATTGCGAAAATGCCTTAGCCAACATATCGTAAACGGAAGTGAGGGTCACGTGGTGGCTAATTGTTCAGCCACACCTGTGCGTCAGAACTGTCATGTGAGCGATCTGGTTCTGAATCACCATGAAACGACTCGAGACTATCAGAGCACAGAGTGACTGCGTTAGCTGAGAGAGAAATAGCCTACTGCTGAAGTTCAATATAAACCAAGCAAAGACGCTTTATTTGCCACCTCTCAGATACATTGGAATGCTTCTCTTGAGCTATACCGGAATGCGTGGCCCACACACAATTTCATTTTTGACTACGCCAATGGTTAGCTGTTTTTGTGACCGTGGAATCTCAAGTTTCCCAGAGTAACTTTTAGACTTTTTAATGGCATTAATGTTACATCTTTAATAATGAGTCTGAACACAGTTAAATTTATACAAACTAGATGTCTTCAGACTTGTATTCTTTCTAAAATTTGATTTGTATATTTTGTACTAGAGACTAATGTGTACTTTTTCCACCTGGAATGGTTAGTTGGGGCATACAGTGATATTTGGAAAAAAAATTCACCACAAGACTAAATACAGATAGTTTGCCATGTTAATTCAAAATGTATCGATATAAATATACTATGTGGACAAAAGTATTGGGGCACACCTCTTAATTGAATTCAGGTGTTTCATTCAGCCCTATTGCCACAGGTGTATAAAATCAAGGGCCTTTCCATGCAGTCAGGCCCACATAGCAAAATCGGTATGGCCCAGATCTGGCCCACACTATGCGCTTACACCCGGGCCAGATACCGCAAGGAATGACGGCCCCTTGATGGCCCAGATCTGGTTTGCCAGAGGTGGCCACACATGGGCCAGCACAAAGCCAGATGCAGACATGTTGGTGGCCCTGTTCTGGCCCAGAACAGTTTCAGCTCGGGCACCAAATGTCAGCCTATGTGTACCTTGATCAAGTCATGTGATACCTGCTTAATATTAATTCAATATTCATTGAAATATTAAGTTACCTCATCATTCAAATAAAGTTGCTCTACCTTAATTTTTTTGTTGTTTTCTACTCAGAAATCTCCATGCAAATAGTTAACACACTTTCTTTAGTATTAGTACCTTGTTTTACTTAGGTCAGGGGAAATAAAAAACAAGAATTTCACAATTCAATAAATGTTAAATAATAGTAATCATCATAACTTCATTAATCCCCATGGGGAAATTGCCTTTTACGTCTCCCTCAACTTGCTCTTTGTGAGTAAGTTGTCCATGAAGGGCAGCCACTTATGTCTGCACCCAAGGTGCTGGGGGTTAAGGACCTTGCTCAAGGATCCACAGACATGCCACGGGTGGGTTTGAACTGGTGACCTTGGGATTACAAGCACACAGACTTAGCTCACTGAGCCACACAGAACACATTGTCCCAGGTTTTTGAGTACAAGAATTTTTATAAATAAATTACAAATATCAACTCTAAACACAAAAAACATACAATAGGTATTTTAGACATCCAGAAATTGTGCAAATGTTGCAAAAGCAGTCAAGTAGAAAACAATTTGAATAGTGGAATGTAATCGTGTGCATTATATGTCTGTATGATCAGCAGGGTTTAAATATGAGTACAGTCAATCAATTTCAATACATCTGTATTGTACAGCACAATACTATATACAGTACTATATACAATATCTATACAGTATCTAAGTAGTATTGCATTTGTTAAATGCAACGAGAAAACCCCTCAGATTACCACTTTTTTCTATCAATATGTTTTGGGGAAAATTACATTAAAATTTCTGTTCTTATAGAGAAATATCTATTTTGCAGTTTATAACCCCCCCCCCCCTTTGCCATTCTTGCACATCAAGGAGACCAGCTGTCCTGTGAAATGTTCTACATTCCTCAAAAAGCCTGCAGTGCCAACTGTTCTATACAAGGTACCTTAGACATACCTCATAGATTTAGTATCATCGATTGAATTCATCTTACTTGAAACCTGCCTAACCAGACCATAGACATTGCTTTGATTCTTTGGCTGGTGGCCGAACCTGAAGTCTTGCTTCTGTGCTGGTTTTTGTTTGATGACTGCTACTCCATTTTCAGGTGGGGGATACAGTAGCCATTGTGATATTTGTAATGGGGTGGGGACTGTTATTGTAGCAAAGCCCCTGGATGCTGAACTGCAGTCCTCCTATGAGGTAACGGTGACTGTCACAGATGGTACCAGCATTGCCTCCACTCAGGTATTTTTGCCCTTACGTAATCAATCCAGAGTAACAATACTGTTAATGATTATTAATGTATATGTTATTTTATAAACAAAAAAATAGTTCGTAAGATATGTCAGAGATTTCCTACTAGTCTACTGTAATGTCTTCATCTCTTCTACCTGTCCTCTGTCTGACTCCCTTTACGTCTCTCTAGCTCTATATCACTGTCCTTGACATCAACGACAACACGCCCACCTTCTCTCAGGCCAGCTATGTCATCACAGTTTCAGAGGGCACTCCTAGTGACACTGAGGTGCTCCAGGTCAGGGCCTCGGACCCAGATGGCAGGAGCAAGCTGAGCTACTCCATACACAGCAGCCTGGATCCGGGCAGTGCATATATGTTCCGGATTGCCCCCGGAACTGGAGCCCTCTACACAGCTGACCGATTGGACCTGGAGGCCCAGAGTCAGCACATCCTTACGGTCATGGTACGAGGGGCTGGGGAATGTCAGCTGAGGGGAGCGTAGCTCTATATAAACAGGTCTCCTGCACCTAAAATCCCACATCTGCAGAAAATGACAGAATCGCTTTCTCTGGAACCAGGTCAAGGACCAAGAGTTCCCCTACCACAGAGACTTAGCCCGCATCCTGGTAGCTGTGGAGGATGCCAATGATCATGCCCCATACTTCACACAAACGGTGTATGAGGGGTCTGTTTTTGAGACAGCCATTGCAGGCACCTGTGTTCTCCAGGTCACTGCACTGGACAGGGACAAAGGGAAGAATGGTGAGCTCCTCTACTCGTTGGAAGCAGGTGAGCCCCCAAAAAAACATTCAGCATCTTGTTCAGTTGTTAGTATTGCTAGAGCATCAAGCACACATCTTCAGTTCTAGCATCATTGTGTTGTTGGCAACCTAAAAGCACCTATTTAAATGGTGATATTTTAAATTTATCTTTCAGCTTCATCCAACTTAATTTGTTTGTATCTGTTTCAGGAAACACAGGAAACATGTTCAGGATTGATCCGGTCACAGGTGAACTCTGTGTAGTCAAGGAACTGGACCTGAACTCACTTGGTCAATATGTTATCACTGTCAGAGCTACTGACAAAGGCTCTCCTCCAATGGGAGCAGTGGCCACTGTACGCATCACTGTGACACTGTCTGACAGCTCCATACCGAGGTTCCTCCATACAGAATACCATGCTGAAATCAGTGAGAACATGCCTGCTAGCTCTTTTGTCATGGCTATCAGTGCCGTGAGCAGGTCTGCACCGTCATATCGAATAAAGCGAGAGGGTGAGCCGGGCAGCTTTCGGATCAACCAGTTCACAGGGGTCATCACCACCTTGAAACCTCTAGACTATGAAAGTGTTACTTCCTATGAGCTGATAGTAGAGGCTTATAACATGGCTGGTATGGCCTCCATCACTTCAGTCATCATCCAAGTAGTAGATGCAAATGATAACTCCCCAGTTTTCCAGCAATTGAAGTACAGAGGAAGCATCAGTGAGGCTGCCCCTTTAAATAGTGTGGTCCTGAGTGTAGATGATGGGATGCCATTGGTCTTAACAGCCACAGATGCAGATAAGAACCAGAACTCTCTTCTCATCTTTCAGATAGTTGACAGTGTAGCTCAGGCATTTTTCACTGTGGATTCAGGTACAGGATCCATACGTAGCATCTCGGTTTTGGACCATGAGACTCATTCTGAATTTAACTTCAGCATCATTGTGAGAGACAGTGGTCAACCACAGCTGGCAGCACAGAATCTAGCTGAGGTCAGAGTATGGGTGCATAATATTAATGACTCCCCTCCTAAATTTTGCCAGGACACCTATGAGACAGTCCTGCTGCTTCCAACCTGCGTGGCAGCAGAAGTACTGCAAGTATCAGCTGTGGATCCTGACACGTGTGACTCGGCAGGTCTGAGTTATGCCTTGACGGACAGGAGTCTGGAACATTTTGCTGTTGACCCAAAAAGTGGTATTCTCATGGTGAGAAGCAGTAACTTTTCCAAGGACCGCTATCGCTTCAGTGTGGAAGTTACAGATGGAAAGTTCTACAGCACAGCCCTGGTCACAGTGGTAGTCCGAGAAGCCATGGATGGTGGTCTGGTCTTCCTGCGGCCTCAGTACTCCTACACGGTGGTGGAGAACAGCAGCAATGTGACCACAGTTGCCATAATCAATGTTATGGGAAGTAGACTTAACGAGCCCATCAGGTACCACTTACTGAATGCAGGGTCCCAGTTTAAAGTAAGGCCCACTTCTGGAGTTATCCAGACCACAGGCCTTCAGTTTGACCGGGAAGAGCAGGAGATCTATGAGTTGGTTTTAGTGGCCACTCGGGAGAAGAACCATTTGCAGGTTGCAACGACAACAGTAAGGATTCAGGTGGAGGATGTCAATGACAACCCACCAGTATTCATAGGCCTGCCGTACTATGCTGCTGTAAGGGTGGATGCAGAGCCAGGGTCTCACATAATTCAGATCAATGCCACAGATCAGGACAAAGGGGTCAACAGCCAAGTGTCCTATTACTTAAAGGATGAGTACCAGTACTTTGAGGTCAACCCACTCACTGGAGAAATATCTTTAAAAAACCCTTTGCATGTCAATTTGTCCAATGTGGAGTACCGGGTGGTTGTCTTTGCCAAAGATGGAGGAGTCCCAGCACACGTCACTGCTGCGGAGTTTTCCATCACTGTTGTGAACAAAGCTATGCCAGTGTTTGAGAAGCCTTTCTATCAGATCTCTGTGAGTGAGGATACAGCTACGCATACCCCAATTCTCAGCATAAATGCAGCCAGTCCAGCTTGTGACAAGATCATGTATACCATTGTGGATGGGGATGCCTCTTCACAGTTCAGCATTGGTTATGACACTGGTATTATTAGCATTGTTTACCATCTGGACTATGAAACTAAATCCTATTATAGATTGACTGTTAAGGCAACAGATACTGTCTCCGGTGTTGGAGCAGAGGTGGACATAGATATAGCTGTTCTAGATGCGAACGACAACCCCCCTGAATTTGAGAGAAGTTCCTACGAAGCAGTTCTATCTGAAACTTCCATGATTGGGACCACAGCTCTGCAGGTTGTTGCAGTAGACAAGGATTCAGAGAAGAACAATGTTGTGCAATATCAGATAATACCAGAGATGAACAGCAGCACAGATTATTTTCACATTGATAGCATCAGTGGGCTTTTATTCACAGCCCACTTGCTTGATTACGAGCTCATGCAGCATCACAATATTATTGTCAAGGCGACTGACAATGGTTTTCCTCCTCTGAGCAATGAGGTCCTAGTGACTGTCAGTGTTAAAGATGCTAATGATAACCCTCCTATGTTTAGCCAGACACTCTACATGGCTCGTGTCAGCGAGCTTGCACCCAGAGGCCACTTAGTAACCTGTGTCCAGGCTTCAGATGCAGACCGGTCTGATACCAGCCAGTTAAGATACAGCATCCTGACTGGGAACGAGAAGAACCATTTTGCCATGGATGAGGAGGAGGGGATGATCTGCTTGTCCAGTCAGCGCATGCAGCGAATGCAGCATCTGTACATCCTGAATGTGTCTGTGTCTGATGGCATCTTTACCAGCATGGCTCAAGTGTACATCTCAGTCCTTGAGGCTAACCTTTATAGCCCTGTCTTCAGTCAAAGGTTCTATCTGACTCAAATTCGGGAAAATGCTGCTGGTGGGACAAGGGTCATCCAACTAAAAGCTACTGATGAAGATTCTGGAAGGTTTGGTCAGATGACATATTGCTTTGTCAATGACTTGGCTAAGGATCAGTTCATTGTGGATCCTACTGGTCAGATTTTGACTACAAGAAAATTGGACAGGGAGAACCCAGTTAACAAGGACATTGTCCTAAGGGTCATGGTTTTGGATGGTGGAGGTAGAGCCTCTTTCTGTAGTGTCAGGGTGATGCTAATAGATGAAAATGACAACCCCCCACATTTTAAAGCGACAGAGTACAGGGCTAGTGTCAAGTACAATGTGGCTACAGGTTTTCCTGTCATTCAGATCCAGGCAGTGGATCCAGATGAGGGTTTGAATGGCAAAGTGACCTACTCTCTCTACAGCGAAACTAGAGTTTCTGTGGTCAACATTCTGGAAATTGACACAGACAGCGGCTGGATCATCACAAAAGGAACCTTCAGTCACCTGCAGGGTGTAGTTCTCTCCTTCTTTGCTAAAGCAATGGATGGAGGTGTCCCTGTAAAGCACTCCCTGGTGTCTGTGTATATTCATGTTCTTCCTCCTGAGGTGCCCATCCCTTCTTTCACACAGCCTCAGTATTCTTACACCATACGTGAGGATACGCTTATGGGAATGGTCCTGGGCTCGGTCCACCTTAACCCCAGTCGAAAAGCAGTCTTCGGCCTCATCAGTGGGGAGACAATAGACACCAACCGTGGAGGCACGCTGATGGTGGAACGTGACACCGGTGTTATTCGGCTCTTCAAGCCCCTGGACCATGAAGCTGTTGAAGCCTTCCACTTTAAAGTATCGGCAACCATAAAGTTGCCCCAGCTGGAGTCAGTGTCCACCGTGGATGTGGCAGTGAAGGTACTGGACTTGAATGACAATGCACCTTCTTTTGAGACAGGCTCCTATGAGGCGGTGGTCATGGAGGGGATGCCAGTTGGAACCAGAATAATCCAGGTCCGTGCGCTGGATCCAGACTGGGGCTCCAATGGACAGGTCACTTATAGTCTAGCTAATCCACGGGACCCTGAGGTAGATCAGTCTATGAACATGTTCTCTATAGACAGCAAGACAGGCTGGATCACCTCCCTTAGTGACCTGGACTATGAGTTATGTCCATCCTACACATTCACAGTGGTGGCGACTGACCTTGGAGAGACAATCTCCCAGTCTTCCACTGCTTTGGTGACAGTGGCCGTGGTTGATGTTAATGACAACCCTCCCTGCTTTAAAATGGACCACTATAGAGCAGCAGTGATGGAGACTGGCACCCTGGGGGAAGTGGTCGCCGTGCTGAGCACACAGGACAGAGACAGTTCGGACAAAGTGTCCTTACACATTACAGGTGAGACAAGCGTGTATTGGAGAGTTTTGGTGCTCTTTTGATATTAATAGGCTACGTGATTCCCAGTACTCATGCAGTTATCGATTTACGCTTTTTATATGCAGTTAAGGTTGCAGTGAGACCATGATAGGGAACATAGTGTAGAGACGTCAGTCTGTAACAGGGGATTTGGGGATAAGGGAACACATCTCCATCTGTTAACTCAGGGGTGTCAAACTCCAGTCCTGGGGGGCCAGATCCATGCACATTTTTGGGTTTTCCCTCATTTAACACACCTGATTTACCTCCTTGAAACTCCTTGTGCTAATTACCACACAGGTCTTGAGCCGAATCATTTGTGGGGGGAACAGGGAAAGAACTAAGCTACACAGGGCTCCTGCCCCCCAGGACTGGAGTTTGACACCCCTGCGTTAACTGTTTACACTAGGGCTGGGAAATAAAATGATAACGATAATTCACTATATAATGTTCCTCAATATCAATACAACAGATTCTCCCTAAAAGTTCTATATAATTTAAAACCAATCATGTCGCCGGTGAGCTGCTTCACATCACAATAAAATGACGTCACTTTCTCTGTGATTACTTTTCAGGACTGGTGTTGTGGTTTATGCTGTGACCCTGTGAACTGATGACAAGCACATTCACACTCCAATGTTTATGTGTCCTTGCAGATGTGTGGTGGTGGCAGATTCCTCAATTTTGGAAAAGTGAAATAAAATTGTAAATATTCTGAATTGTCCATACACATCCTTCAGGTTACTTAAAATAAATACTTGAAGAGTAATCTCTTTTCATAAGGGATTCAGTTTTATATTTGTAGGCTGCTATATCACCTTTACAACTGCATGCAATATTTGTCATGTTTTATAAACCTGCGAGACAAGTCCTTTTCTTCATTAGCTTTTTATTTGACTCTCCAAACTTAATGAATCTGCTTCCATATCTTCCATATACAAAAATAAGCGAATGCATACTGCATGAACTCTCCTGTCAACAGTTAACAGGGTCACCAATTGCACCATAACATTGGAAATGCCGTGAAAACAAAATGATTTACTGAAATAGGAAAATGCAATAGGGCAGGCAGGCAGATGACAGACAAAACAGTTAAAACAACAGGGCAACTAACCAGGAGAGCAGGTAAGTCTAAAGCAACCTGTACAATAAGGGTAATCCAGCAAAATCTAAAACAAAAGTCCATAGTAAAATTCAGTCTATGAGAAATCAAAACAGTAATAACCCACAGAACATTAAAAAACATCAGGAAGAATGTTAGTGTTTTTGTGCTTACTCAAATAACCTGTTCAACTTCTATTTCAGACTTCTTAAATGTGACATGCTATTTAGTAGTGGTGGCCAAAACAACGTTTCCTGAACCATTCATGAAATTTTTTTGATCGCACTACATTGTACTTTTCCCTCTGAGCCCTTTTTTGAAAAGAGAGCACCATCTAGTGGAGTTAGAAAATAGAGAAAATGGTTCCAAAAGCCTCATTGTGGCCATCACTGCTGTTTGGCAAGTGTTTGTCACGTTCTGACAATAAAGCATTCTTCATAATTGCAGTTAACCACTTGCCGTCTTGTTGACTATCAGCCTTTAAACTGGAAAGAAATAATGACTTGACATTTACTGTGATTATTATCTACAATACATCAACTGATATTAAAAAAAATTATCATGATAACATTTTTGGTTATATCGGCAAGCCGTAGTTTTCATTGTTCAACATTATACTGAAGTATTTCAGGGAGAGTATAATTTACATTTGCGTTTATTTAAGAGACTGTTTTGTCCAAAGTCGCATACAGTGAGGCTGATAAAGCATCAAAAGCATATAGCTGTTATGGAGCCAACAAGGTGTAAGAGCAGCTGGGCTGAGCTTCCAATGAATGATCAGTAGTTAGTGCAAGTTAACATCAGAGAAAGAGCCATAGAATATATAACACAAGGTCATAAAAACAGAAGAGTTATTCAAATCACATACCATGAGGACTGGTACCATCCATAAGGGTAAAAACAGGGCTGCTCCAGGGAAATATACAGATTCTTTAACCACTATATTACCTACTGCCTAAACATGTACGGATGACTTTGTGCCAGTGTGTTTGCATACTTATTGTTTCTGCATTTACCTCAGGGGGAAATCCTGGAGGAGCCTTTGCTCTTGAACTTGTTCAGGATCAGTGGAAAATGTATCTGAATCAGCTCTTGGACCGCGAAGAGCAGGACCAGTACTTCATTAATGTCACGGCTTCTGACGGGCTCTTCATGAGCCAAGCAGCAGTGGAAATCACGGTCATGGACAGTAATGACAACAGTCCCGTATGTGACCAGGTGAGGAAATGTGCTTCGGGAAACCCTTCCTTAGCACTGACTGCTTCATGTCTGAAATTGGGCTGCTGCTCCCATAATTATAGTATATATAGCAAGGCTATAACACAGGGGTAGGCAATCCTAGAGTCCTGATCCTAGACTGCCGCTATCCAGCAGGTTTTCTATCCTACCTGATGAGTTACTATCTTCCTGAAATCAGATGTGGCTCATCAGAGACCAGGTAGGATAGAAAACCTGCTGGATACTGGGACTTCAGTGTCAAGGTTGCCTACCCCTACTATAACAAATCAGTTTGATTTATTGATTACTCATTGTGTGATTCTTGGTCCCATGTCCTTATCCCAGACTATATATTCGGTCTCCATCTCAGAGGATGTTCCTCTCAACACTGTGCTCCTAACGGTAGGAGCCACAGATGCAGACTTGGGCGAGAACTCTGAGATTCAGTATTCACTTTTTGGCATTGGGGTGGAGGACTTCTACATGGATGTCAATACTGGTAGATGCATAACCATTTGTTCAGTGTTGCTGTGTGTTGTGTTGTGTGTGTATGAGTTTGTCTATGTTCATTACTTCTGTCTGTCAGGTGATGTGAAAACAGCCTCAGTCATCGACCGCGAGAGGATCCCTAGGTACATGTTTGTTGCCCAGGCGAGAGACGGCAGGGGGCTTTTCTGCCGTGCGAAGGTCCTTCTGACAGTCTTGGACGTGAATGACAATGCACCCACCTTCCCCAATGCACGTTACACAACCAGTGTTCACGAGAGTGCTACACCCAAAGCTCTGCTGACACGCCTGCAGGCCCTCGACCCTGATGAAGGTCAGAAACCAGCCTTGTGTCACTCTTGACTCTTGCACCACCAGCTAACTCGGCTACACAACATGAGCCAAAGCAGCAGGAGTCCACTTCACTGCTCCTTATTCTTCTCAAACTTCAGCTTTTACCTCAAAACATTTTTTACTCTCTACCACCTGTGAGCACTTTTATGTTCTTCTATTTATGCTTCTTTGTTTCAGTCACCTTGAGGAATTCTGCTCCAAGCCTATTTCTCATGCTGTTACTAATTGTTTCAGGTCTACTTGCAATTGTCTTTTGTATATTGTATGTTAGCAGTTTGAGGTGCCTATTGGGGAGAATGTGGAATGTCATCACTGAACCATCATCATCTATTACACTGGCTCTATTTCTGCTGTCTCTTTTCAGGCAGCAGTCGGAAGGTGATATACTCCTTAAAGGACTCAGCAGGTGGCGTCTTCTCAATTGATGAGTCCACAGGGATTGTGGTCCTCGAGAAAGTGCTGGACCGTGAGCTGCGGTCATCCTACACTGTCACTGTCCAGGCTTCGGATGGAGTACTCCACTCTACAGCTGACCTTGACATCTTGGTTTTAGACGTGAATGACAACCCGCCTGTGTTCCAGGGAAGCAATTACTCAGCCTCTGTGTCCGAGGATGTCACTCTGGGAACAGAAGTCCTGCGCGTCTACGCCACCAGCGCAGATGTGGGCACTAATGCTGAGATCTGCTACAGTATCCGGTCTGGCAATGAGCTCCAGAAGTTCCAGATTGCAGGAGCAACAGGTATGACTATTGGATGATGTGCTATTTTAAGAAATAGTCAAACAAACATATAGGACACAGAACACTAATAATCTTTCAATAAAAATTTGTAATTGCATGCACCACAAATCAGGTATATTTTTTACTCAGGTGCCATCTCCATCTCTGAGGCTCTCGACTTCGAGGTGTGTAGATGCTACCTCCTGGTTGTTGAAGCCTGGGATGGTGGCCTTCCACCCCTAAGTGCTGTTACTATGGTAACTATCAGTGTAACAGATGTGAATGACAATGCTCCAAGGTTTAGCCGAGACCTATATAACACCATCATCCCCGAGGATGCCAGCATTGGACAGTCCGTCATCAAGGTGCTCCATCTTATTCTCCGTTATCTTATTATTTTGGTCTGGTATCATTGGAAAGCTGCCTGATTATTGCAGAAGTGAAAGGAACACCTTCTTCATGTTGGAGCTCAGAAATATCCCTTTTGCTAATTGTCCTGTGTAGCTACAAGCAGAGGACCTGGACAGTGAGGGAAATGGGCAGATCATGTACTTCATCGTGAATGGGGATGACAGAAATCAGTTCTCCATTGAGCTCAATATGGGACTAGTGAAGGTCAACAAACCGCTGGACAGGGAGAAGGTAAGAGATGGTCCACAGGTGGGGTGTAACCAGATGATTGTATGGGGTGAGGCATGTCATGTAGACTGGCAGATATTTGGGTCTGAAGGAAAAGACCACATGTTGCTCTAATGAGGAAAATAAAGTCAGGAGGGATGGTTTATGGATAAATGGGGGCGTAAACAAATGGGGATGAAGATTACGGGACTGGCGTCAACACTGAGCTTAGTGTTACCTATATACACACAGCTGGAAACAAGGGCATTGGACCTTATTGATTGATACAGTCATCACTACTACTTACCTTTAAGACACAACTGCCAACAGCAGTATATTCCAAGAGTGATTGGCATTGTGTTTTGATCTTAACACTATTGTAACTTGGCTCCTCTCCAAGGTGTCCAGATATTCCCTAACTGTCCAGGCTCTGGACAAGGGATCTCCTGCTCTGTCATCTGTGGTCACAGTTAGCATTGACATCTCTGACGTCAATGACCATCCACCCCTCATTTTACCAGTTAATGCCAGCATTGTGGTTCAGGTAGGTGCCTACATTTCTGCAATCAGTTATCTTTCGTAGTTCTTTCATGTGACTGGGCCTTGTGGCCGGTGATTGGCTTTATGATTCACTGTATGGGTGACAGAAGCAACATCTACATTTGGTTTCCTGTGCTTACTGTAAACACAGACCGATGAACCCTTGGGCAGCAACGTTCTGCAGCTGTCTGTCACGGACAATGACACACTGCTGCATGGCCCACCTTACGAGTTCAACATCATCTCCGGGAATGAGGGGGAAGCGTTTGTCCTCGACCAGGAAGGGCTGCTCCGGACCAACCGTTTCTTTGCGCAGGAAGTAGGGAGTGAATACCACATCCAAGTACAGGTGAGGTCCATTTTCATCAAAGGTGGAGTTACTCTCTATGACGGTGATTCATACCGCTTCACAGGAACTTAAATACTCCATTGATCTAGATCACTTAGATGGACTCCATCTCCGATCTCCTCTTGGATTTTGTATAACTAATTAAGGAACTAATAATATCCCTGCTGTTTTCTATCATTTCCTTTATTTCCCAAAGGTCCGAGATTCTGGAAGGCCCCGCCTGTCATCGTCCACCTTTGTCTTTGTCCGTATTGTCGAGGATAACCTCCATAGGCCTGAAGCCTTTCCTCTGGAAGTTTACATCATCACTGCCGGGGGTGAGTTCCCAGGTGGTGTCGTAGGCCAGATTCATGCCATGGACCATGATGGGGATGCTGCGTTATCCTTTAGCCACTGGTCCCAGCAGAGGACCTTGTTTCAGATCGACAGGCAGGACGGGCGGATCGCGGCTCTGACTGGCTTGCGGCCTGGTAGGTACCGACTGAACGCCACGGTTAGCGATGGCCGCTATGCCGTCGCAGTGAAAGTCTCTGTGCTGGTAGAAGATGCTGCTGACCAAGCCTTGTGGGAAGCCATCATCGTGCGCTTTGAGGATGTTGCTCCTGAGAACTTCGTGCAGCTATACCTGAGCAGCTTCAGGAACGCTCTGATAAGCCTCGTGGGCACCCCCTGCAGAGTTCTTGGTATCCAGCCAGTGCCCGGCTCGCATGGCCAACTGGATGTACTCTTGGCTGCAGAGGCTAAGGGTGGGGGCTTCCTCCCGGCCTCTGAACTGGCCCGGATGATCACTGTCTCGAGGAAGCAGCTGGAGGGTGCACTAAGGATCTCGAGCATCCTGGAGCAGGGCTGCCCCGAGGTACAGTGTGGGGAGCAGTGGTGTGAGCCAGGACTCATGCTTGACCCCGGGGTCACGGTGACCTACAGCATGCCAAAAGCCAGCTTTGCGTCACCACATTTCAGCTGCTCATGCACCCGTGAGTATGTCACATAAGACTCATCACTCACTACCCCATTCCAGACTGGCCACGTTTATTTGTTTACGTTAAATTCAACTACTATGGTTTTGGCGAACGCTAATCATTGAGTTTCGGCATCTTGTCAGTGAGCGTGCAGCTTGATCGTTCTTCATCTTGGTTGTTGTACAAATTCTCCCCCCTCCCTCTGACTGCAGCACTGGGTGGCACCTGCCACACCCATCCAAAGTACTGCCAGGTGCAGCTGTGCCCGGCTGACATGCAGTGCATAAACACCCAGAGCCCAGGAGCATCACATGCCTGCCAGTGTCCTGTACCCAGGCCGGGGGAGTGTGCGGGTCAGGGAACTGGAGGCTGCTGGTCCAGTACCAACCCAGTGATAATCAGAATATACAGCAGAACATTATGTAGCAGAAGTGCTAACAGGAATGCTTGTGTGTGTGTGTGTGTGTGTGTGTTGTGTCTCCTCTCAGGTCTGTCCACTCTGAGCTTCATGGGCAACAGCTACATCGAATACCGCATGTCTGAGAAATTCACAGCCAGTGGGTTCAAACTGGACCTCAGAATAAGAACGTTTCAGAGCCAGGGAATTATCATGTACATGAACTCTGATCCCTGCACTTTGCTTAAGGTGAGACCGACATTCACAAACACACACGCACATCTAAGACTCATGTGATCACAGGATACCTTTAAGAGAACAGGAAGCTAATGGTGACTTTCTGATGGCACTGTTCGAAGAACAAGATCACCAGTGAAGACTACCTGAAATCAAAACAAAGAAGGCCTTTTAAGCTGCCCACTGTAGGCTCAGTCCTTTCATATTTTTCTCACACAGGTAGTCTTCACTTAGGTATTACACATCCAGGATGGGCAAGGTGGTCTACACTTAAGTACTACATATCCAGGATGGTGGGATCTGTAATGTTCTTATCTTACCTTACCTGTCTCTGCTCGGTCACCAGGTGAACCGCAGTGAGCTGTGGTTCCAGAGGGACTGTAAGAACCACCAGGAGGGTCTGAGTGTCCCAGGTTGGCCCATTAATGATGGCAGATGGCACACTGTATCCTTGGAGATGAGTGGGGATGTGACCACACTGACACTGGACAGTCGATATGTGGAGCGAAGTTCACCTGGCCTGTCCTCCCGCCTCTGGGCACCAGGGGGCAATGCTAGCCTCGTGTTCGGGGCCCGCCTGATCCCACCTGACTGGAAGCGGAACAGCAGTACGCAGGTACTGGATGGGCTTCAGGGCTGCCTGGACTCCATGGTTCTCAATGGGCACGAGATGCCGCTGCTGAACGCGCAAGGGCACCACGTGGAGGTGACAGCATTTGCACAGGTCAGACCTGGATGTTTGTTGACCTCTGACCCCTGTCAGGCAGAGCCCTGCCAGAATGGTGGCAGCTGCTCGAACCTGCCCTCTGGTGGTGAGTCATGGCACTGTACTGATCAGCATATGTTGAAAATAGTGAGAACATTTGTGTATAATGTGTACCACTTGCAATTTACCATTCGGATTACATTTGCAATGACTGAGAATCCATAATTTTTGGTAAGTTCTAAGTTAGATCACATACTCTTATTCAGAATTTCAGTGCAGCTGTCCCTCCCCTTACACTGGGGGGCGCTGTGAGGTGGAGATCAGAGTCTGCAACCCCAGTTCCTGTCATAATGGAGCTTCCTGCCAACCAGCTGGGGAGAAGCTTCGTTGTCACTGTCAAGGGGGAGAGGCCAAGCTAAAGTGAGTCCGCACTGGCACCATTTTCTCATAGGTTACTGGAGTAGGAGATTAAACGTTTATTAATGTCGCTACAGAACACTGCAACATACAAGCCAGTACTTCATATAATCGGAGAGAAAAAGACAAGAGGTCGGCAAAAATGTTACTTTTAAAAACATTATATTTGTATTTTTGTGGAATGTAAACCTTTTCAATTGGCATATCATTTTTGTATATGACTTACCGCTGATCAACTTTATGACCGTACCGAGACTGCAAATACATGGGCACGGTCGAGCCACGTCTCGTGCTGCCCAGAGTGTATGACAGTCTCCGCCCCAACAGCCGGTAGCGCAACCGTTCCCACAAGACTCTCATTCATGCATCTCAGTGCTCAGGCTACTGTTCACAGCTGACAGTACAGTGTACATTCCTATCATAGTGCCTTAGTAGCTTAAAAGGTGATAAAAAGGTTAGAACAATAATGAACTAAAAAAATGGTGATAGAAAGGAAACACCAAACAATGTGACTTAAAGATGATATAATTTTGTTATACAGGGTATGATACATATGATCATTTCTGCATATGAAATAAAGGGCTGGCTTATGACCAAATTGACCTACGACCAGTCAGTAGGAACTGACTGCGGCCGTAAGTCGATGACAACCTGTATCATGTTTATTTGGGCATTTGAGCTCTGCTTCTGATTTAGGGATCATTTCTGTAGCTGAATCCACTTCCATTTTTGAGTGACAATAGAAAAGCCGCTTGTGATATGTCAGACTGCCCCAGGCTGCAAACCGATAAAGCTTGGAGCTTGACTGAGAACATTCCCTTTTCTAGATCCCTAGATTTTCTAGATCTAGATCAGGAATTATTAACAGCGTAGGGAATGTCTTTAGCAAGACAAAAGATGTCACACCTCCTGGTTCTGGTCCAGAAGGTCTTGTATTTTTACGTAAAATGTAATGAATCAGCCAGGGTCAAACATGAAAACCGATTTCAACACCCCGCACGGCAGTGCCTGTGGAGCATTCCGGAAGTATGCGGCAAACTGTTCCACGTTGAGAACATCTCCACGCGTGGGCGGGGCTTCTTCCCGGACAGGTGTGAGGGGGGCGCGTGCGCCGTGGAGGTGTGCGCGAACGGTGCCGTGTGTCACTGTGCCTGCACGCCGGGCCCTGGCGGCGGCTGCGGTACAGCGGGTGCCCCAAGTTCCCCGGGCCTGGATACGCAGGTCGAGCAGTTCCCTTACCTGGACCATGACGAGCTGATCGGCACGGCGGCCATGCTCTGCTTCACCTTCATCTTCATCGCGCTGCTCGTCACTTTCCGCCGGAGGAGGATCTCCGCTTGCCCTCCATCTTGCTCTCCGCGGGATGAGCCGCCACCTCCACCTCCCCCTCCCCCGCCCGCCATTCTTCATCCAGCCCCGGCTCTGCTGCGTGATTCCGACTGGATCCTGGCCGACAACTTATACTTTGGCATCATGCAGCCTTTTGACGGCTGCACTTCGTGCCTAGAGCTAAAGGACCCGTCCCAGGTTGGGGTCCAGCCCCCTTCCTACTCTGGCCCCTGGCTCCATAACGTGTCACCGGGGACCCCAAATGAATCTGTGAGCATGTGGGCGGACACATCCCTCCCCCTCACGGACCCGCGGGGATTGGCCGTGTGCAGAGTGACCCCCCTCTCCCTAAGCCAATCCGACAGCAGCGCTCTCCTTGGGGGAATGTTGAATGGAGGAGACAGCATGGAGCAAGATGTTTACCAGGAATGGACCAGCCCCCCAGACAGCGATATGGGTAAGGACAGGGGGACAGAAAAGGGGACAGAGTTAGAAGAAGAGCATGTAAGAGACCGCGAGACTGAAGCAGCGTGTGGGATCATATTTATTGTAGGTTATATTGCTTGATTCCATTCAGTGTAGGCTGGAGTAATTTCCTCAGGGAATATTTTCTTACTTCCCTCCTTACACCCGGGTCTTGTCATTAGGTAGCATGGAGGGTATCGCAGATGGCCAGTCTCTCAACTCCTACCTGACTGAGTGCTGCATTGACGATGGTAAAGCCGTGGAGTGCATGTCACTGTGTGTCAGCGTGTGTTTATGTACAGCTGTCTTTGAGGAAAGACATGTGATTGGTTCATCCCTCCTCTAGTTATTTTGGCTCACCTCCTTTCCAATCCGATTGGTTATCTCTCTGAACCAATCATTTATTGTTCTGCCTTCAGACTGCCTTCAACTCTCATGAGCAATCAGCACATGGTCACGTTATATGACTAATCATACTTAGCCTGGTAAAAATTGTGAAGAAACCCCATGCAGAGAACCATGATGTGATGTTAGTGATCACCAAATCCTCCGCTGACGTGAATGTTTTACCAGCTGAGGGACTAGATGATGTTTGTGGTTCCTTGCCGACCTGCATGCACGTGGCAAAACTGCACCAGACATGACCTTTGATTTCACACACATCCTACTCATAGCTCACTACTCCCAGCTGAAGGCTCTGTGCTTACAGGACACCCAGGTCATCAATAAGGGTGTCCCGTCTTCCCCAGCAGAAGGTCCACTGGATGTGAAGGACGGCCCGGGGTGCGAAGCAGGAGGAGTTTCTCTGGCGCCCTCTTATGACCGGGACGGCTATCTGGATGAGTCTGACAGAGAGAGTGACACTGACCCTCGTTCCACACGGGGCTCCTGCCTGCCACCCTCTTCACCCTCCTCACCCTCCCTGGAGGATCCCGCCAGCCCTGGTGTATATGACACGTTGCCAGCCGTGCCTTCATTCAGAAGGGCATGGAGTACGTGGGGGTACCAGGAAGACGTTCTGGTTTCGGCACGTGCGGGGGTGGGGTCAGAGCACTGCCGCGGTGCCCTTTCTCCGGGTTGCCTGGCGACCAGACGCTCTGCATCTTTCTCCCCGTTCCACTCGGGCCATGTGGCTACTCCCAAGCCGTGGAGGGCAAGTGGGCAACAGGCTGGGAGGGGTCGCCTTCCCCATCTAACCTCCTGGCAGCTACTCACCAACATGCAGATGTGAAGAACATCAGCAATGGAGATCCAAGAGCTTCTCCTAGGCTGAGGGCTGCACCCATGACCTGTACCCGCGAATGCCGGCCCTGCTCGCATGATATTCTTATCTGAGTGCTCTCCATATTCTAGTCCTTATCTGTAATTTAATATTCTTAGTCTGAATGTTCTCTAATTGATCATTATTGATTAGCAATATTGACAGTCCATTGTAAAAATACATACACTATATATTTATATGAATGTGTAATGTTCCTACCAAGGAAGAGCTTATTAAAAGTTGGCTTTCCGTCTGTCCTTAAGCACAAGGTGTGTGTCACCTGCAATAGTCATGTTCAGAAATACTGATACTACAGAACGGTCCTGCATCTTGCCCTGTTATTTGGGTGCTTTTACAGTGCCAGGTACTGAACTTTTGGCACTAAGAATTTGGTAGTTCCTTTTTTCCACTGATTTTTGGTCCAGTACCAGCACTGAGGTAGCAAACCAGCTGTTTTTTTTGTTGACTGGTTACACAGACATCCTGTCTCGCAAACACAAAATACACCCACTGTCCTGAAAAAGCATAGTTATTACTGGCTCACCCATACTCTCTATGTAAAGCCTCTAGAGGGCAGTAGCATTTAAAGGCACCAGTACTATGAGTATAAATATGGCTGTTCCTCAGCCCACCACTTGGCCAGCCGGGGGGGGGGGGGTTCTTGGTTTTATGGTGCGTTCGATTTTCTCTCGGAAGTCGGAAATTCCGAGTTAAGCGACGTCAGGTCCGACCATCTCCCGTTCGAGCTACCACATCTCGGAACAAACATGGCAGCCTCCGTGAACACGTTGCTGTGTGTTGTCGCTTTATATTTTAGCAGATTTGGAGTCCTCCAAATTGAGAAAATGGAGAAATTGAGATTTTTCCCAGAGACAGACAAGAAACACGAACTAGTCAAACCACAGTAAAAGCTTTATAAAACATTTTAGTACATTCATAGCGATATTCTTTTTTCGAACGGCAAAAGAACTACAAACAAACCAAGTCGCCATGTTGAAATTGCGTCACTGGGGCAACTCGGACAACAAAATCTTGTCCGACTTCAACGTCATAAAAGAGGCGTGTTTCCGACGGGAAGTGACGTTTTTCGTGACGTTTTCATCTGAGTTGGAGAGAAATAATCGAACGCACCATTAGACGACCACTGCTACAGACCTCCCACTACAGCGACACCACAGCCAGTATCTAGATGCTCACTGCTGTGACCTTTGGCCAGCTGAGTAGCAAATTGAATCTCTTCAACACCCCCTTGGAAAGGAAAGCCTATTGTCCTCAATGTCTTTTGTATAAACACCCCACCATATCCACACCATCGATTCAAGAGTAAGGGAGCAACCGAAAGGGAAATGAAGGACAAGTAGTATTTCCTTATATATTGCACTATATTTGCAATGTAACTGGGAAATTATAAAACATTGCAGATAATTATTTAGTCTTAACTTTTTATTATCGCATTGTCTTCATTTATTGGTGTACTGTGTACTTTTTATATCTGTTTGTACCACATTTTCTTTGTTCACACTATGTGTACTGTCATTTACCCTGCTGACCTCTGTATGGCACTATATGTATGTTCATCTGTGCATTATGCTCTTGCTGCTGTACGCACCATAATTTACCCGTGATCAATAAAATTAATCTCAATTGACACTTATCCAAATCAATGTATAATTTGAGAAATTGTGGTAAGACGGTCCCTGGAGGAATTGAAGGTTACGCGCCTCGAGACCCCAGTTGCTTACAAATTACTCAGCCACAACATCGCCACAATGTTAATGAAGAATAAACATTAATCCAGTCAACTGACTTTATTCGAACCAGACCACAGAAGGTCACAGCACAAAGGAGATCCTATCAACAAACAATACTGAATGAATTCAAATCATCAAAAGGATCAGACATATGGGCCTAGTGAGGCACACGGTGGGGATGAAGGCTCCACGGACTCCCACAGTCAGCCATTCTCACTGGGAGAGCTGCAAGAGAAGAGCAGTTTACCAACGGTGAAACTAAACTGTCTGGACACGGATCCGTTCCTTGGCTACACGCACAGTTCTGAGCTCAGTTCAAGTGTAGAAGGCATCACGAAGTATTCTGAGACATACTTCAGACAGAAAGAATTTTCATCATAGCTCAGAGTAGAAAGCCGACAGCACACGCACGCACACAATACATACATACATACATACATACATACATACATACACACACACAAACAAACAAACAAACAAAGCTTCTCTGCAGTAATCACGAACGCCGCGGACAAAGCGACGGACGCTCAGATTTGGCTAATACTCATCACTGACCCATCCGCTGAAGGAAGGATCTCAGAGGGATCGCACTCCAATAAAGCATTTTCATTTCCACACACTAACCTGGCAGCCCACGAGTCCCCAAAGGAGCCAGCGCCGGAAGGGAAAGTAACGACGCCTGCAGATTGTCGAGAACTATTTCGCCAAAGCTCTGTTCGCTGCGGTATTTTTTGCTAAACTACCCAGACACCGTTAGTTCGTGCTTTTCGTTTATTATTATTATTTTCTTCTTCTTCTTCTTCTAGCGGTTATTGAAGGTAGGCAACCAACACTAGTTTATCTATTCTCCAACCTTACCGCTTTTAAAACCAGAACATTCGCTTCTTCCGGAGCGTCTTCACGCATTCCGCTCGCCCGGAAATTGCGTCACTACGTTAGAAAGCGAAAGAATATAATAAACCCGACTGGGAAAAAATGTAGTAAAAATAAGTCCCACTATTCTGATTTATATGGTTGAACACTGTATAAACACCAAGCTATAGAGCTCGATACTGCTGTATCGAAATTTATAGTGATAATATTTCGTTAGTTTTCGTGTGGAAAAAAATGCATGGAAGATGCCTGGATGTTTACTGAAACCTTTTAGATATGTGCTCCTAGGAAATAGATACTGGGTCAAAAACCGCGCAACGTTCTCGAAGAAATGCGCCGATTTCTGTACTCACTACATCGTTTCTGACGTCAAGCTTCAAGTAAATCTCCACTAGATGGCGCATTGTATTGGCGTATCCATGAAGCAGGGTGTATCTCTAGCGTGGGGAAGCATAGTGCTGACATAGCCCTGCTTTGGTGATATTCTCTTTTTCTGTTCTCCTGCACAAAGTAACAATGCCTTTGCACTTTTTT
>JAODLC010000052.1:6427334-6443579 GCA_026781145.1 Hippopotamyrus pictus | reverse complement strand
TGGCAGGAGCCTCTCCCATTCACCTTTACGCAGAAGGTGTGGGGACAGCCTAGTTGGGATGCCAGTCTATCAATGAGAACATGCTAAATTACAAACAGAATTACAAACTACAAAATCAATACCTACTTACTGATACATTGTTCTTGTAATTCTTGTTGTTGAGATCCCCCGTAATCAATTGGAAGTCTGACATTATACTCTCCGACTCTGTAAGCACTTAGCTGATATGCTGGTATTGTTTGGCCTTGATCTTATTGGCATGATTTCCAAAGAGATATTCTGCAATTTACACAGTTTTCGTTTTTCCTGAAGTCTTGTTTTGCTGTTTGTTGTGTTATGTTTTTGTAAGAGAGGAATCATATGCCTGAAGATGAAATCAAATGTATGTAAATAACTGATACAATAAATAAATCATGAAAAATATTTGTGCCCATGTGTCTGTCTATGATATTCATTTTTGTGTTGTTTGAGGAAAATAATAATAATAATAATTGATACTTCATTAATCCCCATGGGGAAATTCTTTTTACGCCTCCGTCAACTTGCTCTTTGTAGAGCAAGCTGTCTGTGAAGGGCAGCTACCTGTTGGGGCGCCCAGGGAGCTGGGGGTTAAGGGCTTTGCTGAAGGACCCACAGATGTGCTGAGGCTGGGTTTAAACCGGCAATCTTGTGATTACAGGCACATGGCTTAGCCCACTGAGCCACACGCTGCCCCCAAAAACAGTTACTGTTTAAATTACTTTGTTAATTGTAAGTTACTGTTTAAATTAAAATATTTCATTAAAAATAACTTTTCAAATTGCTCCACATACATTCTAAAGTGCTTGAGTAATGGAAAATGAGAAACGGTTTAAAGGCTTGATCAAATACTTACTTCTCTTTTGATGTAAATGTTATAACTTCTCTTACTTTCCCCCAGCTCACTGCCGCCAATAAAATAATTCTATTCATTGACAGTATAAACCCAGAGAAAATTACAGTGAAGAGGCATATGAGGGAATTCTTCTGTTCTTCTGTGGCACCTCATCTCTCCTTGCCAGACGAGGTTTCATGGAGCACAAGGAACCTAAAGTGTATTCAGGATGGTGCCTCTTTAGTAGATTAGTGGCAGTATGAATTTGAAATGAGGCTGGTTTGGAATGATAAGGTTCACTTACCACAGTCATAGACGCAAATACATGTAGGTTTATTTGAGTGGGTTCTAGAGATGAGGGACCACAGAAGAATTTGCAGTTCTTATGGTTTGAATGTAGGAGGCAATTCTGTAATTGCAGCTGTAGCGATTAGTGATTCCATTACTGTGTTTGTGTAGATGACTGATACTGCGGAACTCACTGCATGACTGTATTTTCTCATGCTTTTTGTACTTTGTGCAATTTATAGCATCCATGAATATCTGCGGACTGAAGCCTTTTTCTGGCTGACAGTTAAATTAGTTTTATTCATAAGAGAACTTCTTCATAATGTGTGTATGTGTCTGCCTGTCTGTCTTGTGATAGACTGGCATCCCATCCAGAGTTTCCCCTGCCTTGTGCCCTGTGCTGTCTGCAACAGACCCCATGATTCCCACAAGCATGAACTGGATAAGTGGTTGGAAGATTGATGGATGGTCTCCCTTTGAGTAATATCAAAACCCGACGTGAAAGTTAATGTTAAACACTAGGGGGCAGTATTCCACCAATTGGCTCTGACTGAATCAGAAATGCTCTGTGTGACAGTGGAGGGCAATATGGTAGGCTCTGTGTGGCAGCAGAGAGTAGTATGCTCAGGACTACTCCCTAGCAAGGTTCTGTGTGCCCCGCAGCCTGAGGGACAGGGTAAGTGAGGGACAGGCTTCCTGAAGCCCCCATTTTACATGCTGGGTTACCTGCCCACTCCCGCCTCTCCCACTCGCAGTGATCCCTTGCTGGGAAACATCTGTCTGAGAGACATGATATGATACTCACACTGGAAGCAATTTATTATGGTATTATGGTGAGAGAAAGGCCCTGGGAGGTGGTCACTGCCACCCTCCCCCCTCCCCCACTGATCCACTGTCAACAGCCAATCCCTCTTCTCCCAACCAGCGTACATCAACCCCAACCAGCATTGATCATTCTAGATCTAGTGCATCAGCATCTCCCCACCAGCATATATCTTCACATCAGCATCCCCCCACCAGCATATATCTTCACATCAGCATCCCCTTACAATTTACAATCCTTCCTCCTGGGCTCCTCATCAGCTTTGAGGAGCCTGCCTTTCCCCTTAGCTACTCCTCACCATTGAGGAGCCTGCCTTTCCACTGGGCTCCCCCTCACCATTGAGGAGCCTGCCTTTCCACTGGGCTCCCCCTCACCATTGAGGAGCCTGCCTTTCCACTGGGCTCCTCCTCACCATTGAGGAGCCTGCCTCATCCCTTAGCTCCTCCTCACCATTGAGGAGCCTGCCTTTCCCCTTAGCTCCTCCTCACCATTGAGGAGCCTGTCTTTCCCCTTGGCTCCTCCTCAGCTTTGAGGAACCTGCCTTTCCCCTTCGTTCCTCCTCACCATTGAGGAGCCTGCCTTTCCCCTTAGCTCCTCCTCACCATTGAGGAGCCTGCCTTTCCACTGGACTCCTCCTCACCTTTGAGGAGCCTGCCTTTCCCCTTAGCTCCTCCTCACCATTGAGGAGCCTGCCTTTCCACTGGGCTCCTCCTCACCTTTGAGGAGCCTGCCTTTCTCCTGGGCTCCTCCACAGCTTTGAGGAACCTCCCTTCCTCCCAGGCTCCTACGTGGAGCCTCCTTTACTCCTGGGCTCCTTCTCAGGAAACAGGGACCAATAAAGTGGCAGATATGGCCAGAGAGTTCCAGAAAGAAACAGCTGGCATCCCTGTATCTCCGCCTCCGGATTTACATGCAGCGTCACCCTCGTGGGAGGGGTCCATCACATTCTCATGCCGTCGTTCATGTCAGCTAGGGTAACAGCACACTGTCGTCTGTGTTTACGTCACAACCGGGGACTGTGTGACCGGGGACTCTGCATAGATTCCCGGAGACAGGCCAATCATGGGAGCCCTGGCCCACAGCTAATGTAGCGGCCTCAACAAGGTCACATGACGATGGACGAACGGTATGTTTCTGTACGAATGTGACTGGATGTATTGAGGTGTGTGTTTACCGTAACTTCATGGTTGTCAATGTGTGCTTGTGCATTTGCTGCTTGTTTGTGTGTGTCTGTGAGTATGTTAATGTGCCTGTTGTCAGCATGTAATGACAAACATGTTGGAAAATGCAGCAAACCAATCAAACAAGCCCCGCAGGCTAAAGCAGTCAAACATGGTGACAGTCAGGCACACAGAGTGACAGTAAGACACACACTGACACTCAGACACAGTGGCTTCCTTCTCCTCCTCTTCCTCTTAGCCACTTGTTCTTTCCAGTCTGACAGGCAGTCATGCACATTTAATCTCCTAAGATGCTCCTGCTTATCGCATCAGGCTGCACTTGTTTTTTCATCTCATACATGCAGTGCAAACTGACTTCTGAAGGGGCGATGCAGGACAGGGGGCACGAACAGTATATTAGTGCCCAGGTTTTTGCAGGAATGTCAGATGACAGATCACAGCACAAAATGTGGGCCTCAACTGTCTGAGAAATGAAAACAGACAGAAACAAAGGCGGAGCATAGGCCGATGTCCGCGACCACGGCCCAGTTTATGAATCCCGTTTGGCATCGAGCTCCGGGTTCAGCTGCTGTTGCTGTTGCCACGGAGATGGTGGCTGATGGTCGTGTGGCTTCCGGGATGAACAGGCTGTTTGTGTTGCTGAGAAGCAGTGAGGCGGGGTCTTGGGGACAGGGGACACTCCTTCAGATGGGCCAGGCTGATCCAAGCAGAGCCGCTGCTAACCCACGTGCCCAGCTGGGAGAGCTGCTGCAAAGAGCAGCCAACCTTGGGGACGGGAACAGGAAGTGAGGTGGCGCTCTCAACACAACCAGGAAGTAAACCCACTATGGGAGTGAGGCCTTGTGAGCGTTATTGCTTTGTTACTCTAACTATGCATGTGGTTCTTGTACTCGGTTTGGCAGCCTTCTCTTCCTCCCCTCCTTCCTCCTCCCTCACTTGCTCCTCCCCCTCTTCCTTCTCCTCCTCTCCCCCTTCTCCTCTTCTTCCCATGTACGCTGACGGATACGTAAGAATAGACCTTCAAACGTAATCAGCCAACCGCAGTAGCAAGTGCGGCGCCGAGGCAGAGTGAGAAAATCCGCTTGTGACTCAGATGGCACAAGGTGGCTCCAGGCCATTTCTATTTGTGCCGGCGATTGGGCGACACGGCGGCTGGGGAGGACACGGCGCCCTCGTGTGACTCTGCGCGGTGTGGCCACCTCGAGGGCCTCATAGCAGGCGGGATGAATTGGAGCCTATCTGTATTTTATACACCAGTAACATATCTACCTCTATACTGTATATCTGATATTACGCTAGCATGCAGAATGATTGGTGACAGGGCAGTGCAGAGCTGCATTGGACTGTGACGTGCAGATGCAGCCTCATTTTACTTCTATCTCCTCTTCCTCTGTACGGCTACATGGTACACAGGGGCTGAAAAGCTTTACGCAGGGACCATGGTGGCTGTGTGGTTCTGCTCCGCACGAAGGCAGGAGCTGAGACTCAAACCTGTTCAACTGGTGCTAGGTTGGGCCACCAGCCACACGTCAGGCTCTGCGTGAGGGTGCGCACTCTGATGGATGTGTGAGACGTGCAGCTTCCCTGTGCTCACGGCGGTGTTTAGGATATATGCCTGATCACAGTCTAATGCCCTTTGTATTTTTAATTATTGCTTTCTACATTAATCTGTTTTCTGACACAACTGCAGCCCCATCTTCAGCTCCTCTGACAGCCTTTTTGACTAATTACTCTAGGATAATTACCTAGTTTTTAGAAGAACAAAATCGTACTTTAATTACTGTACGCCATTAACAAATTAGATGAGGGCTTTTCCACTGTCCCGATTAAGCCGTTCGAAGCAGGCTCATGTTTATCGCTGTAATATCATTTCTCTTTACGTTTTCTGTCATTTCTCCTGGAATGTCATGTTCATGCTGGCAGGATGTAACTGAGGCAGTTATCCTGCTGTTACTGTCATTAGACGTTACCGAAGGAGAGCAAACCTTGATAGGGAAGTAAATGGATACACAGACGTATGACATTTTTGCCCTTATTTGTTATTTTAAGAGCTTGCTTAAAGTTTCCTGCTGTGGCTGTTGAATGGAAGGCGACATTTTTGTACCAGTGAGAGCTAATTTTGCTTAGAATATACTCTGGAATGCTACGGGGAAGTCCGGGTTGGGAGAAAGAGCAGGACACCCAGTGGGAAACAGCTCCGCCCCCATTAGGCAGGACATCCAGTGAGAAACAGCTCCGCCCCCATGAGGCAGGACATCCAGTGAGAAACAGCTCCGCCCCCATGAGGCAGGACATCCAGTGAGAAACAGCTCCGCCCCCATGAGGCAGGACACTCAGTTAGAAAGAGCTCCATCTCCATGAGGCATGATATCCAATGGGAAAGAGCTGCTGTGACAAAGTGAGTCTGCATGTGGCTCTTCTTTTAAGCATATTTGCTCCTGTTGTGAGAATCTGACTCATATATCAGACACAATATGTGAATATGAGAATCTTTGTTCACTACAGGTCTACAAGAAAGATGGGACTTTACTGTCTGTCAGCAGGAGCCCAACAGCAGGCGGGATTTGGACTCTGAAGCCGTGGTGAGATCCAGATTTCAGCTCTTACTCAGAACTTGCAAATTCAGTGAGAGCAGCAGCCCATCAGAAATCTGGCGTGTGAAATCGGAGGGAGTGTGAACCTGAGTGGAGGCAGCACTGCTGGCACATACCTCTGAACTTATGCCAGACTGACAGGAAGTAGGGTTCCACTGTGCCAGGCTAACCGGAAATAGGGTTCTGCTGTGCGATGCTGATGGGAAACAGGATTCCACCGTGGCAAGCTGACAGGAAGTGGGGTTCTAACTTTGCCAGGCTCTCAGGAAAAGAGGTTCCACTATGCCAGGCTGATGGAAACTGAGGTTGCACTGTGCCAGGCTCTCGGGAATTGAGGTTGCACTCTGCCGAGTTCTCAAGAAGTGAGGTTGCCCTTGTGCCAGTCTCACAGAAAGTGAGGTTCCACTGTGCCAGGCTGACGGGGAGTTAGATTGCACTGTGCCAGGCTCAAAGAAAGTGAGGTTCCACTGTGCCAGGCTGACGGGGAGTTAGATTGCACTGTGCCAGGCTCAAAGAAAGTGAGGTTCCACTGTGCCAGGCTGACGGGGAGTTAGATTGCACTGTGCCAGGCTCATAGAAAGTGAAGTTCCACTGTGCCAGGCTGACTGGAAGTATTTGCGTAAAGAAGCATTTTATGTATTAACCTGATCTTTATTACTCTTTTTTTTTAATTACTTTTATTTCATAAAATTATGCATGTATGTTTCAGATTTTCCAGTCTGTGCTAATACTGCGCTAATACTGAGTACAGACAGATAAGCAGGGCACAGGTAACCTTATTGCTTTCAGTGTTTACTGTCTCCTCACAAGCCAACTGACAGTAAGGCAGTCGTGGTCATTCTCCACCTCAGCGTTGCTTAGAAACACCAATTTCATATTCAACAAATATTTCCCATTTTCCCAAGCAATGTGGATTTTTCTCTTGCAACAGCATTGTTTCGCTGGTAAGTAAATGTTATTTTTCTCCTGAAGATTGGGATGTTATAAAGGCTGAGGTTCCCCTAATAGCCATAATATTCTTGACAGGTCTAGCCTTCAAAAATATGCTTATTTTCTAAGCCGTTTCTCCCTGCACACCTTCTGTCTCTGTTCCTGGGTGGCTCTGCTCTTTACCCTCAAACCTCCTGTCAGCCAAGCCACTATAACACAGTGGAAACCTCAGGTATGCAAGAAATGCAATAGTAAGGATAGGAGAAAAATGGGAGAAAGACCACAGTGGACTTGTTTCCCAAGCACAGATAGCAAATGTGGAAACTGGGAAAGGATCTTGCTCATGGCATGGGACAGACAGTTGTTTACATTATCAGGTGTGTAACACATTCATTTACTTTTCCTAGTCTGCACTGTGGATTTCCTGAATGTGCTCAGTAAAAGACATGAAAAGTACAACTGCCTGTCTGTCATTAATTTAGCTAGATTGTGTCTGTCTGTACTTGTGACTTAAAGATCAGACCACATTCATTAGTATGCAATGCAGAAATGTGGCCTGAGATGTGTAATTCCAAAGGATTCACCTACTTTTTCTTGCAATGGTAATCTCTTAAATAAGTACAGAGGGCCATATTTGATAATCCCCTAGAACGGGAGGGAGAGGCACATCTGATAATCCCCTAGAACGGGAAGGAGAGGCACGGCTGATAATCCCCTAGAACAGGAGGGAGAGGCACGTCTGATAATCCCCTAGAACGGGAAGGAGAGGCACGGCTGATAATCCCCTAGAACGGGAGGGAGAGGCACGGCTGATAATCCCCTAGAACGGGAGGGAGAGGTACGGCTGATAATCCCCTAGAACGGGAGGGAGAGGCACGGTTGATAATCCCCTAGAACGGGAGGGAGAGGTACGGCTGATAATCCCCTAAACTGGGAGGGAGAAACACATCTGATATTCTCCTGCAGGGGTGAAATATGTTGACTGCGGCTGCCTTGCTGCTGATAGATTCGCCACATGGTTAAGGGATTACTGAGTGCAGGAAGGTGGATGAGGTGAGCATAAAGAGAAGAAGAGGAAAAGTAAAGGTGAAAGAAGGCAGAAAAAAGATGTGGGTATAGAAATGAGGAAAAAACAAAAACTCTGAAATGATGTTTTTTAAAATAATTTGAAGAGAAACAGGACACAGATCACTGATTTGCTTTGCACAGGAGATCCACACCAGTGCTCAGAGGATTCAGTGAGACGCACCTGGCGGACTTTCAGCTGGCTCTGCAGGGCTCTGATGATGCCAGTATACTGTATTTAATCTACTCTGCGTTTGTTCCTCACAAGGGCATGGCAGCAAAATATATTTTGAAATATCTTGAATTCTTGATGGTATACAGAGGATGTAACCTGTTACATACTGGCATAGAGGGAATGGATCTATGTCCATGGTGGACTCTGAGGTGTCTGCATTACCTGAGCCTGCGTGTCTTCAGCCACCGGTCTGACTCTAACCCTAAGACGTTGAAGATCACGCTTTAGTTCCATCACAGCTTGTCAATAGAGACTCGATTGTGGGAAGGCCTGTACCATTGAGGGATGTACCTAAATGCAAATACATTTTTTGGAAATGCACAGATAATATGCTGCAAATAGATATTTTTTTCTATCCTAAGTCTCACGTTATTATTAAAAAAAGTCACATCTATGTTTCTTCAAATTGATTAAACGCCCATTCTGTTTGAAAGACATGACTTTGATTTTACTTACTAATCCTTCCATTTACTACAAGTTATTTAAAAGAGATCACTATATTCTGTAGTTGACCCACCAAGCTAAGTACACAACAGGCAGGGGGCTGAGAGCTGACCTTTCCTGGCTGTCACTCCGGGAACCTTGCATGGTGGGGGGGTGGGGGGAGCAGTGTCATGTGCAGATTTCTTTCAAGCCCCCATACAAACCCAAACCTCTAAACTAATACATCACTTCTTGTTTTTAGCTGTATGTGTTGATGCCCTCTTTAAAAATGGCTGAAACTGAACATTTTACACAAAACAGAATATTTCAATTTAAAAAACTTGTTTTTTCAGTTTCTGATTATTCAGTGTCTCCTGGTTAAAAGGGGGGGGGGGTGGACTTTAGACTGTTCATAAAACTTAGTTTAGTTATGGCACAACAATTGTATTGGCAATTAATATTTAGTTAGGAAATCGAATTTTAATGGGACATCCGGTGTAAACCACACCCACTTCCTGTCTTTTATTTGAATACAGACAGATAATTTTGCTGGTTAAACAGATACAGATACAGATATTGATGTCACTGGGCACCTCTAGTACCAAATGATGCATTCAGCCATTTTTATGATTCTTCATAGAGTTTTAAACTGTTATACACTAAATGACTGCAGAGCATTGCAACTTGACTTAAGAGTACAGATACATTCCTATGTAGACTGGTCCAGATAAGTATACCTCCACCTTCCCCTAGTTAATGTCCTTGCTGTTATATTCTTACAGAAAGGGGGAAATACATTTTACTTGCTGAAAGACATTAACACAATAAAAATGGCAACTTGTCCTTGTGTCAGTCTCAGTCAGAGAATCAGGGAGTAAGACAGCAAGTGTGTCAGTCTCAGTCAGAGACAGCGGGAGTAAGCTAACAAGCTAAGTGTGTCTGTCTCAGTCAGTGACAGTGGTTGTAAGATAGCAAGTGTGTCGGTCTCTGTCAGAGAAACAGGGAGAAAAGCAAAAGGTGTGTCATTCACAGTCAGAGAAACAGGGAGTGAGACAGCAAGTGTGTCAGTCTCAGTCAGAGAAACAGGGAGTAAGATAGCAAGCAAAGTGTGTCTGTCTCAGTCACTGACAGAGGGTGTAAGACATCAAGTGTGTCAGTATCAGTCAGAGATGCGGGGAGTAACACAGCAAGCCAAGTGTGTCTGTGTCTGAATACACAAGCACCATCCGATGTTTGATTTGATTTTGGACTGGCACCTGTGTTGACCTTCAGCAAACTGCCATGTTTAACATTTTCTTCATACAGCTTCCAGTAGCAGCGATTATTACCTCTCATTCTGCGTCACGTTCTCTCTGTCTGTCTTACCATTCTTGCTTCTCTCTTTTTCTCTTTCCTCCCTTCCTCCCTCCCTCCCAGCCCTGCATCAGCACTGCAGCATTGCCGTAGCTGCAGCCCCGCTGGACCAGCCCGTGATCTGTGATTCGCGACACATTGACTGAATAATCCTGCTTCCTGGTTGCCTGTGACATTTTGCCAGTTTTGTGTGGTATGACTCCAGGTGCATCAGGTAAATTGAACATTAGATTTGGAGATTATCTACCTGCAAATACAAAAATATCCTCAAGCCCCAGAGGTTATGCAGCTAACATTTTTCATAAGCATAGAATCATATACGCTATCGGTCAAAAGTTCTTGCACACCACAGGTTTTTACCACTTTTCCATTTATTTCATAAACTGCAGATTTTTTATTCTTGTTAAGCATTGGAAAGTTGAATGAACAACTGTAAATTAAAATATAATTCAAATAAAACATGTTTCCTTTATAACATGGAAGGAGTATGTAACAGTGCATGTCTGACACCCTGTTAACTGGTTGTGTGGTAATGGCAATCAAACTCTAGGCTGTCCTTTAACTTTAGTTAAACTAGTTAAGTGTTTCATCCCATGAAACAGCAGTATTTAAAGTACCTTGTAGAAAGAATGCCTCAAATTTTCTGCTGTTATAACTGCTAGAGGGGGTTACTTTGATGAATCAAAGATATGACATTTTCTTGCTAATAAAGGTATTCATATGGTGAACATACTGTAAATGTATTTGCTAGCAAAGGATATTGTGTGTATTCTTAATAACTGTTAAGTGAATAACATGCAAATGTAGAAAATCTTATTGTATTCAAAAACCTTTGACTGGTAGTGTAGATGTTAATGTACATTTGTGCAAAGCAACACACAAGCAGGGTTCACAATAAAAATACAATCGTCAATGGGCCAGCTAAGAATAAGGTGGAACTTCCAGTACGTGACCTCTAGTAAATGCAAATCTGCAATGTGACAAGAGCTATACAACACATCACAAATCAGCATAAGAACCATTGTAAGCTGAGAAGAGCTTTTGAACCGAAAACACCATGAGGACTACGTTTTATTAAATTCAAGGGCATCCTGTGTTGTCAAAGATCATAGCTAAGGGATCTCTGATGAAGAGGGAGCAGGTCAGTGATTGGGTGAGCTAGGTCAGGTGTTCCTGAAAATATGGCTTGTCAGGGGTTTCTTGAAGGTTGAGAGGTTGTGAATAGGTATAGGTCAGAATAAATGTCAGAATTAGCCTGCAGACGAAACTTTGGTCTCGATCAGGTAGCTGCTGTCCCATTAATGGCTTTGAAAGTTGGCACCCAAGACTTGGACTTGATCCATGTAGCTATATAGGTCCAATGGGTTTAAATGTGGAGCCTCCATTGCAGATGTGTACAGATTTGGACTTGCTGCTCAGCGCCTGGGGCAGAGAGCCACTGTGGTCCTTCATCTATGCCACACTCACTGGTGGACTTGCTTATTGTGCATTTTCACTCATGCCAATGTAAGAAAATCAATGTTTTAGCCAGGAAGAAGCAGAGAAGAGTCACGGTCAGAGGCAGTACTATGCTGCTGAGGAAGTAATTTACCCAGAATTTTTGTAGAAGTTGTTCTCACACTGTTCACCGTGGGAAGCTACTGAGCTGCTGAGTGCAACAAGCCCCCCAGTGCCCCCCACCCTCCATGTGAAACATGTCATCTCTCACCTAGCATGTCATCTATACACATGACTACATCTTACATACCCTGGTGAATTACTTACAGTAGGCTTGCCATCCTTGATGACCACAGAACAACACACGTTGTGCAAAAATTGAATAGACTGGAAGGTCAACTGCGGCAGAGGCTATTCTGTCATAGACAGTGTCTCCGATACAGAGTTACAATGTTCATGAGCCAGGACACTGTATGTAAAACACCCTCATGTGCATACACTTCTTCCTCCTTCTCTCCTTCTGCTGTGCCATTATGGAACTGAGATGTCACTCCCAAACTCACACCCACAGTGGTACAGTGTACTGGTTCTTGTCTTCTAGACCAAGAATCTATTCATTAGCTTGTTCCCAGTCTGTCTGAAGACCGTGTTCCTGCTGTTTCTCTCTCTAATCTAAACCAGGAAGAGAGAAACATCCATGTGTCAGAATCTAAGCCCCATGAATCACTCAGGAAAATTTTACATTCTCGCAAGCAAGTCATCACAGTTAATGAAACCAGACAACATGGTGCTCTAATGTGGGCTGAATATGCTGTTGACCGTTTCAGGAAAGGTACTGCAGAAAAAGCATGGAAATACCACAAAGAAAACACATATAAATGAGGAGCAGCTGCCTTCCGTATCCCAGCAACCACTAAAGGCATTTTTCTGATGTGTTTGCCTGCCGCCAAGATGCTGTCTCAGGTGAATCAGGTTAGACATCTTTCTCCAGGGCATTTTTTACCGTCCCTACCTCTCTTTCCCCGACTCCATATCCTCAGTTCACATAATCCAGTTATAAATATTAAATATTTGTCTGAGGGACAAAGTGTGGAAGAAACATGAATGTCACAGTTTCTGAGCCAATAATTTTTTTTGGGTAGATACCCAGGTGTATTGCGATGGATCTGGACACATTTAAAAACATCACTTACAATAGGAGGCCACAGGCTGAACGCTCAGCTGTCATCTGTTGTGTAAGGTGGACAGCTGCTTAACTGACTGATGACTAGTTATATAAGCGTTCCTTAATTCGCAATGATGGCGATGTTTATGCTTGCGGCCTCTGCCTGGAGGCTTTGCCCAGCATGGCTGAAGATGTCTATCTCGCCTCGTGAGTCACAGACGTGTAGAAAGAGGCAGCAGTCTGCCTTGGTGTTTATCCCTCTTCACACATGAGTCTCTTCATAGCTGATGTGCCTTTTCTCCCCTGCTTTTCTTTGTCCGTGTACTGCTGGCATTTCTAGGACGTAGAACTGCGGTCTTGATCTAATGCGTCCATCTGTAATTATTTGTTTGCCACATTTTGATAGCGCAGAAATGCTGATGTCCACTAGGGGGAGTTAGCCACAAAGTGGGAGTGCGAGTAGCCACCCTTCACTTCAGGAGGTGTAATCATATGTAAGGTGGTAGACATAGCTATTACATGAAAGCGGTGCTCAGGGTCACAGAGGCAGTGGCAGCTGGCATTTACTGAAATGGTTATAGTGGGATGGGAATAAGGATTAAATAAAGATATAATAAGGATAAGGATTGAAAAAGAATTGAATAAGGATTCAATGTACTGCACTGTATCGGAAAGCCAGTGCCATTTGCTGAGGGGTGCACTGTGTTTGGACCAGTGAAGTTTGCCTTCATCATTACGTCTGGTAGTGCTTGTTTAGACTGGCTTTTCCGGTATCTATACAGCTACCATTATAATCTGTAAATGAACAGTATATTTTGGCAGCTGGATCCTTATGTACCAACAAACATGGACACAGTGTGTATATATATATATACACACACACACACACACACACGGGGCGAATACACACAGAAATCCAACCCAGAGCAAACACACACATACAGAGCAAATACACACAGAAATGCAGCCCAGAGCAAACACACACACGCACACACACACACACATAGATTTTATGCTGACAGACAGACTGGTTTTGCTGTGTGGGATTACAAGGAGCTGTCTGGTTTAAATTCGACCTTATTTCAAATTCCTTATCCAGTGTTCGCATCACGTGTGGTAACCATAGAAACCCAGAATAAAATATGGTGGAAATCTCCAAGGTCAAGTTGTTTTATCTTCATAACTCCCCCTTTCCCTTTCCTCCCGCTCTCTCCGTAAGCATGGCTGTGTCATTACAGTTTGGCGAGATACTTGAAATGCTCCAATATGGGCAGCCAGGGATTACATTCAATTCCTCTGTCATATAAAAGAATCTGTGCTCAGCAGCGATGTGTGACGTCACATGGTGTGTGTGTGCGTGAGAGAGAGAGAGAGAGAGGGACAGCAAGTTGGGACTATAGCTGCCCAGGATGGAGGGAAGGCAGTGTCGCCATCCGGGGCCTGGCTGTGGAGGGGTCACGGTGACACAGAGTGATGGGAGGCCTGGCGATTAACGTTATGACCCTGTACCATGGAAGCTGCTGACTGAAGAGGCCAGAGAAGCTGAGCTGTGAACAGAGCAAAATGCAACCGCAGCTCACCTATGGCAGTGGGAGGAAAAGCTTTTTGACTGGCGCGTGATGAGGAATAAATCCTCCCTTTACCTACAAGAAAAGATATGTGAAGAAGGGAAGGAATTATGGGCATTAGTGGGGGGTTGGGGGGGTATAGTACTGCGGGTAATTTGTCCTCAGGCAAAGACATCTCTGTGTACCATCACAGGGGACTTCACCCAGGAAAGTTCCTCACGCTGCCTTGAAAAAAACTGTACTCTCCTTATCTAAGCAATGACATTTAAATAAACGTGTGAATATTCAATTAGAATCTAAATGAAAAGAGACTAAATAAATCTCCTTCTGTTCAGCATTGGCCAATATGAAAGGGGATTTTCTCAGTGAAAAAAACAGATGAAGTGTAAGGTTAGAAAAGCACTTACAATTTCACTCCCAGAGGGTGGAGAGTGAAAGCCATTCACACTGTGGAGATTACACTGAGAGATTCACATTATGGAGATTACACTGTGAGATTCACACTGTGGAGATTACACTGAGAGATTACACTGAGAGATTTACACTGTGGAAATTACACTGAGAGATTCACACTGTGGAGATTACACTGAGAGATTTACACTGTGGAAATTATACTGAGAGATTCACACTGTGGAGATTACACTGACAAGAATTCACACTGTACATATTACACTGTGAGAGATTCACACTGTGGATTTTACACTGGGATCCATGCTGAGGTTGTAACTAGAGTTTGATGAATGTCCATTGGCTTTCACAAGTGCAACTGTGAATGACAAATGTTCCCAGTGCAGAGAAAATGGACAGGAAAATATAGAAGGTTTAGGATGTGCCTATGTGCATAGGGCTGGGGCATCACAGCAAACTCTACACGGAAGGGTGGCTGTGCGCTGCTGGTGACAAATGGCCCAGTTTGGCACGTTTCATTGGCCGGCATGGAGGGAGAGGAGCGTGGTGCATCACTGGCAGCAAAGATGCGGTGCCTCAGAACGGCGGCCCTGTGCGCTCCCATTAGTGTCCTGCTGTGTCCTGCCCTCCCCCCGTCTGCCGCGCTGGGGCTGTGGGCCGAGTCAGCTGCCAGGGAGCAGCAAGAAGACCATACAGATCCAGGGAACAGCTCAGCACTCAAGCGGAAACGCAGAGGCAGCATTAAAGGAGCCTGATCTCAGATCTGCTCAAGATGTCGCCGTTCAACACAGTCATATTAAAGCAGCCTGATCTCAGACCAGCTCACAAGGTCGCTGTTCAGCATTGTCATTAAAGGAGCCTGATTTCAGATCAGCTCACAAGGTCAACATTCAGGATGGTCCTATAAATGGAGTTTGATCTTGGATCAGCTCACAAGGTCGCCGTTCACCATGGTCATGTTAACGGAATCTGATCTCAGATCAGCTCACAAGCTCATCATTTAGTGTGGTCATGATAGATGAGTCTGATCTCCGATCACTTTACAAGGTTGTCTTTCAGCATGGTCATGTTAGTGAAGCCTAATCTCAGATCAGCTCACAAGGTCATCATTCAGCAGGGTCATGTTAGTGAAGCCAAATCTCAGACCAGCTCACTAGTCACAGTAAAGCATGATCGTTAAAGGATCCTGATCTCAGATCTGCTCACAAGTTTACCATTCAGGAAGGTCATATCAATGGGGTCTGATCTCAGATCAGCTCATGAGGTCACCGTTCAGTATATTCATGTTAATGGAGTCTGATCTCAGATCAGCTCACAAGGTTGTCATTCAGTATGGTCATGTAAGGGATGCTGATGCTAAACCAGCCTGATTTCTTCTCAGGACAGATCCAAACTGATGACAAGCAGTCCATTGGGGTGTCATGTTATGGTACATCTGGTCCTGTTTCATTAAGGCCTATCATTCTGCCTGTCACTGAGCTCATCCTGGATTTGTTTGGAAATGGAAGCACCTAATTGGTCTCACTGGAGTCATTAAGACAAAACTGTGTTCACAGTAGATTACGTTGGTCACTCTCCCTGCATGACGGACAACTGAACAGCTCAACTCCATGCCTGATTATGGAGCATCACAGAGGGTCACGTTACACCTGATCACCACTGCTGTTTCCATCTGCCTGACAGACCAGACATCTTTCTGGCATGGTTTAGCTTTGAGCCTGACAGGAAACAGGATACCATTTTTACTCGCTATGTGCACAAGTAGACATTTTTAGGCTGGGTGTTCCTGTGCTCTGTGTAATAGGCTCCAGACTCACTGTAATGCTGTACCAGATAAGCAGTTAGAGGAAGGATAGATAGATAGATAGATAGATAGATAGATAGATAGATAGATAGATAGATAGATAGATAGATAGATAGAT
>JAODLC010000052.1:6378218-6403510 GCA_026781145.1 Hippopotamyrus pictus | reverse complement strand
AATGTAGCTTACAACACAAATATACCGATGTTATAAAATAACAGAAAATAGGCTAATAATGACCTGTCCATTACATGGAAAAAAGAGAAAAGCAGCACCCAGACATAAGCATTGTGCTACAGTGTGAACCATATCTGTCTCATGGGTGGAGATATTTTAGCAGATAGGGAAGCTGTATTTGGAGGGTGTGCTGTTTTTGGGGAGTGAGTGGATGTGTAGGGTGAGACTGACATGGGGAGGGGGGGGGGGGTCTTACAGGTCTCTTCATTAAGAAACCATCAGATGCTAAGAGGCATCAAGAAAAAATCCTTCATTTGCCGATTTAGCACAACATCCACCCACTGAACATTTCCTGTATTATGTTTTCACAATTAATTACTGTCTAGTGTCACAGTCTCTCCCACTGCCAGCAGCTCAGTCACAGTGCCGCACCTTCAGAAGCCAGCTTCCAGCCCAGTACCCCCCCACAAGCTGCGTGACCCACATCATATCACAGGCCATGCCCAAATCTGATCCCACCCACTGCAGACCATATGACCACCAAGGCGGCCGAGAAAAAGAGGTGAACTAACTTTTCTAATAACGATCCTCCCTTCCAGCAGAGGAAGCCCTGAACCGTGCAGGCATTTCACTCCTTTTTCACTCCATTTTTACTCCACTGGGCGAGCCTTGGGACTGGGGAGGAGCTCGGTCGATGTGTAAGTCCATCGCATGCATGATAACGGCAGTGTTGTTCGTCTCTCCCATGCACGAACAGGTGTCTCAGAATGAGCACCGTAACAGGCAGGCTCTGCTCACGTTTCCTCATGGTTAAACCGAAACCAAGGCTCAGAGCTGGTGGTTTTGTCCAACTGACAGCAGCAATATCTATAGCGGTATGGAATATCACCACCCATCAGCTTATCCCCATGTTGGTGTGCGTGGCAAGAAAGTCAACATTTGATTATCTGACCAATGGCACTGAGGGAAAAAAAAAGACACACACACAAGTGTGGCTACAGGTGTCGGTGTGAGTGAATGTGTGCCCCGGCGTCTCAGTGGGGACCCACTGCTGCAGGAGGTGAAGGATCAGCCCCGGAATTTCCCAGCATCCTGCGGACGGACCCCCGGTAGGAATCCCTAACCTGAGCAGCCCCCGAGATACGAACATCTGCCTCTCCTGACAACAGCCTCCCACTTCTGCTTTCTGCACTATGGCTACACAAGATACAGGCATAATGAGATATAAATAACAGATACAAGGTACATCTCCACAGGCTCGTGCTGAGTTTTGTGAGAATAAGTCTGGTTTTGGACATGGAAACAAACACAAATGAGTTTCACAGCAGAGTTGAAATATATCTTTCCCTGGACTGTAACATGCCTTTTTCTGAAAAAATGTGACACAAACGTCCAGGTTAAACGCAACGGAAAATTACAGCCCGTGAAATTACAGGCAGTCTATGCTGCTTATAACAATATGTCAGTAATTGATTTTAAAACTACAGCCAGGAGCTGAATGCTTGCTACCATGCTCCATGATGGGGTGGGGTTAGTGGTGTGGCCAGGGGGGGTAATGCAGAAGAGGGCACATGGAGAGCATGTGAACCACTTTTATTACATTTATATCTATGTATTTAGCAGATGCTTTGTCCTAAGTATAAATGAGCAAATAGCACAAATTACATATAGCCACGATTGTGCCACAGGACCAAAATGTGTCTGTAAATAAGACCCAGAGCATTCCAGTTGAGATACACACACACTGCGCCTACCTGGCTGCACCCCTTCCTGTAGGTATCCTTCTGCATTTTAATGACACCCCCCTTCATCAGAATGACCAATTGATTGTATTAAATCAGACCTTCTTGGGCTAAAATGTTCTGCCTTAGTTTGGCCAAATTGGACTGTCGTCCAGCTGGTTCCAGAAGCAGAGGAAACCACAGGAGATAAGGGCTGTTTGATATCATCAACCTCAGTCTCCATGAGTCACTGTCAGCTTTTTCCATGCACGTGCTCAATCCTTCCTACAGCACTGCACACTGGCCATACTGTAAGCTGGTCCTCAGATCCTCTCCTTCCTACAGCGCCTAAATGGTCGAGATATCTGGTAGACGTGGAGATGAACCGCTATTATAAGAATGTAACTGATGGATTAAAATGCAGTGTTTCTGTAGGCAGTCTGGCAGGGCTTATGGTCCCAAAGCCATGCAAGTGACAGCCCAGCCTTTGGGACTGCAGGCTCCACTGGAGGAAACATCTTCATGAACAGAACCTCCCTGATTTCCTGCAGCTGATGTCACATGCCATATATGGGCAGCCTGCATCGCACGTTACTTACAGAGCAGGGATGTCAAACACATGTCTATGGAATCAGCAGTCACTGAGTACAGCTGCTGAATATTATACTGTATCGAAGGAGTTACTCTTACTCCTTGGCTATGATATCCTATTCTGATATCTGGCCTTAAAGTAAACATCTGAGTCATGAATTGCACTGATTACAAAAATCTTAGGAGGAGTTAAGCACTAATTGTTGGGCTGATGTAAATACACTGCCGATGGAACCTGGCTATGCACTTTTCATTTTTTTTTTTCCAAAAACAGCCGTTCTGACAGCGTCTCTCTTATCCTTGTGATACTTGTTTGGCTGTAACACAAATGTTTAAATACTGACCTTGTTGAAGCAGACATGCATGTCTATATTTGTGTGTGTGTGTGTGTGTGTGTGTGTGCGCGCGCGCGCGTGTGTGTGTGTTTGTGTGTGTGCAGAGGAGAACGCGCAGCGGATGGCCTGGGTTGGCGCAGCGCCGTCTACTTTTCCCCCGAAGGAGACTGAGCTCCAGGACCAAGGACAGCGCGCGTGCAGAGCGCGTGCCCTGCGCCTGTTACTGTGCAGCACGAAAGAGGGGCTTCACTGCCATTTCACTGCCATTGCACTGACATTGCATACGCACGTTATGGTAGAACAATTTGGAGCTTTCTTTTTTTTACAAGCAGCCCTCGAATGCAGATATTCTTAATACATATTTATAATTTAAGTATATATAACCTCGTAATCCGGTGCCCCACCTTCCGGAGGCAATTATGCCTTTAATTTCGCGTTTGCATATGGAAGGAAACTTGTGAATTGACAAAGATTGTGGGTGCGGGGAGAGGGACACTCCTCTTTGCTGACGAAAGCAAAATGCAGATATTGTAAGTGTCACTTATGGATCCCATATTCTGCCGCTTCCTACGTCAACAAGCCGACAGTGGAATAAATGAGTTGTGAGTTCTGAAATAACCTTGTGTCATTTTATAAGGTGATTTGCCCCCCCCTCACCCGATCTGATCATCAGTAAAATGAGGAACTAAACGAAGGGCGAACAACAGAGCAATACGCCTGTACGATACAGTGATAAGCTGCATGACTGTAGTGCCGTTTAGCATATTACTTATAGGACAGATTTGCAGTGGTTACACTGTTTGCAACGGTACAGCCAAAGAGAAGTGTTTGTGGTGTGTTATAAGGGAATCGCTGGGACGCTCTTGAACAATGCTGGTCCACTTCTTTAAATCCCCAAAACCCGCGCTATAAAATGGTGAGGGTCTTTACGGAGAAGTGATTACCTTGCCTAGTATGACTGCACAGAACCGGGCACTAGGCTCCTGTTAAAAGCAGCCCATTGCCCCACTGATAATCCTTCAGAAAAGAGGACCCGGACTGGGAAGAAGGGGGAAGTGGCCGGGAGAGGAAGCTGCCGGGGGAGGGGTCGCCGATAGGGAGCGGGGGAGCGCACGTCTCCTCATCCACTCCGCCGCTAGACTCACAGCTGGCGAGACTGCCCGACAGAGTCGCACCGGTGGCCGCGGACACTGCGGGAAAAGCAGTCGGGATGGATTACTAGCGGTCGGTGTCTGCTTCTTTCCGCGTGTGACATCGTCCTCAATGTCTCTCAACATTTTTTAACAAAACGAAAGATGAAAATTACTTGGAAACAGCTTCCCTTGGTATTTTCCGTTTTTTGGGGGGTAACTATGGGCGCCTTTCCGAGCAGCGTTCAGATCGGTAAGTGCGTCCGCTCGGGCATTATGCTGTTTTTTTAATCTTGCATGATTCTTAGTAAATATGTTCCATTAATTTGTGAGAATAACAGAAGAGTAACTATGGTGTAGCCTAGCTATGTCTTCTTAAATATTTTAATCGCTAAAGATATAAAGGAAAAAATAAAATTGACCGAGATGGATTGTAAAGTAAAAGCCGCATGCAGGTCGCCTGCGTCCTGCGCACCAAGCCGCACATAGCGGTCCGAGCGACGCGTCTGCCTGCTGCTCCTGGCGCGTTCCCCGTGTTCCCAGCTCACTACTGGCTTTTAAAGCGCCACTGCCGCATTCCAGTTACCAGCCTGCTATGGGATGTTCTCCCTGCACCAGTTACCGCCTGTGTCTCCAGTGTATGTTGTAAATACCGTGTGAATCTGGACATAAGCCTATTGTGTTGTAGAGGAGCATTTCTTCTTCGCCTTCCACGGGGTGATTTCATTCACTCTAGTGCCGCATCATTCTTTGTGAAGTACGGGCGGCTACTCATATGGGATCCTTGTAGCTTACTTTCTGATGATGGAGATACAGCTGATGTGGTTTGCAGCATGAATGGTTTCATGGTTTCAGTTTTTTTTTTTTTTTTTACTATCACCACAAATTCTGTTTAACAAATAACCAATTAAAAAAAAAAAAAAAACCGCAGCATTTATCTCGGGAGAATCTGGCACGGCTCTGATCCACTTGAATGCACTCGCTTGGCTTCAGCTGCCCTTGGAATAATTGCACCGTGCAGCAGATTTAACAGCAGATTTCACGGCTGTCGCTGGTGTTTTTGACTAAGACGTGTCTTCACATCTGTCACGGCAGGCGGGCTTTTCATCAGAAACACGGACCAGGAATACACCGCATTTCGCCTAGCCATATTCCTGCACAACACCAGCCCAAATGCGTCGGAAGCACCTTTTAACCTGGTTCCTCATGTGGACAACATCGAGACTGCCAACAGCTTCGCCGTGACCAATGCCTGTGAGTAGCCCGCACATTAATCCATTTCTGGGGGGTGTGTTCTCATTAGGGACTATGGGCCAAAGGTGAACGGTCACAAGGGTAGTCAATGTGATCTGTCAATCTCTTCACTGTGCAGTGTATACTTTATTGACGTCTTTCTTGGAATGTTGCGCAGTTGATGCAAACTGCCATCACTCCTGCGTGAATGATGCCAATAACACTGACCAATTTACAGTACATATTCTCCTTTTTAGTTACTGAAACCAGCCACTTTCTCTTCTCTGTATAACTATAATATGTGTGTGTGTGTGCACCTGTCTTTTTAAGTCATGCTCCTCTCAGGCTAGGTCAGGCTCATTCAAACAGTTTGATTCATATAAATTATATCAGGCTAAATCAGCTTCAGTCAAACAAACTCAGTCGGAACTGGGCTCAGTCGTACAGGATCAGTTAGTTAGGTTCAGTCTTACAGGATCAGTTAGGAAGGCTCAGTCATGCCGACTCAGTTAGTCAGGCTCAGTCTTACAGAATCAGTTAGTCAGGCTCAGTTTGTCAGGCCCAATCAAACAGACTCAGTTGCACCAGATCAGTTAGTCAGACTCAGTTATAGTCATGTTTAGTCATACAGGATCAGGTAGTCAGGTGTAGTCTTATAGGTTCATTTAGTCAGGCTCAGCCTTAGAGGCTCAGTTAGGCTCAGTCTTACAGGAACAGTTAGTCAGGCTCAGTCATATAGGCTCAGTTGTACAGGAGCAGTTAGCCAGGCTCAGTCATACAAGATTAGTAAATCAGGCTCAGTCGTACAGGATCATTTAGTCAGGCTCAATCATATACTGTAGGCTCAGCTTTACAGGACCAGTTAGTCAGGCTCAGTCATACAGGAGCAGTTAGCCAGGCTCAGGTTTCCAGGCTCAGTTTTATGGTCTCAGTGGGTTATGCAGGCAGCTGATGACTTCAGACCTCTTCACAAATAAATTCATTTTACAGCAGAAACAGCAGCAGTGCCTCAAGCATTCTGTATCTTCTTGCCCTTTAATGTTTAATGACGTGCTCCCCCCCCCTCCCCCAGCACTCAGGCCTTAGGGTCATGTCACCAAACATATGTGGCTAAGGAGGGTGGAACTCTGTTAGAGTCTGTGTTTGACGCCATTCTGCAGCGAAAGTAAAATTTGTCTGCTTTCATCTGTTCTCTTATGTTTTGACCTTGAGTACATCTGCAAGGTTATTCCTTTGGGGTGAGCTTGGAATAAACTCCTAAGGGTCCACCTTATGTTCTTTAATTAACCTAATTTTGGTTTCTTTTGGTCAAAATAAAACAAATGATTAGTTGATTAACCAGACCATTCTAATTTAGTCTGTTAATTTTAAGGTTGAATAAGATGGGTTGCTAAATTATAATAGCACTTTTATTTTTGAGAGCAGGTAGTCGGCTATGCTGTCATCCACACATTTGACCCCTGGCACAGGTTCTGCAAATGTCTTCTTCTTTTACATTCATATGTCATTGTAATGACATTATTTTTGTCGGTTGGTGGCTGTGAATCATGTATTTTACCAGCCTTGTTTAGCCTGTTATCATGAAGCCTTTATATGCCATTTACCTGATATCAGTTATTTACATAGCATCCATTTCAAAGCTATAAGAACCTACTGCTATTACAGCCATATGGGAACAGAAATCTACACAAATTGTTTCCCATTTTAGAATAGGGTAATACTGGTTCTGTACCTGAAACTAGACACAGTAATCTTATACTCAGAAGTCGTCACCCATCTTAGCACTTACATACGCATCCATGCATGAAACAGTTCAAGGCATGGAAGTATTTAAGCTCAGATGCAGTGAGATGTGGCATGCGAGCAGTGATGGGACAGGCCAGCCAAAGCTGGACCCGTGACAGAACTGTCACAATGGAACCTCCCAGTGCACAGCTACACAGGTGAAGATCATGCAATGTCCTCAGCACAGGAAACATAGATAAAGGGAAGCCAAAGGTAGGAGTAGGTTGTGATGTCTGTAGGACCTCCCAATCCCCCCCATACTAGGATGTAGTGGACTGGGTTTGGTGAGCATGCTGGGACTGATCTTTGATGCACTGGGAGATGTGGAGGGAAACTATGGAGATAAAGGTGGAGGCTGGATAGAATTGCAGAGGAAGGCACCTATCAAGTGGAGGGAACTTGGAACCTTGTAAAACTCCTCTTCAGCAGCCAGGTTTTATTTAAAAGATCCTCGAACAAAGTGACCTCTGGTCAGACTGCGGTGTCTCCTGCCACACGCATGTGCTGCATGGATAGCTGGCAGCACCGAGCACAGGCCACGTTGGGGTGGAAGCTGTCTTCCTGCGGCCGTCTCTCTGCAGCCCCTCCCTCTCTCTCTCTCTCTCTCTTTCTCGCCCTCCCTTCTTGCTGCAGTTGCCTGTGTTGTCACTGGCAGCAGTGAGATTAAAGGACGGAGGAACTGCGTAGAATGAAAAACGAGGGTCTAGCCGAGGGACGCAGGCGAACTGAAGCTGCAGCTCCTTTCCAGAAAATAATTAAATACAAGTGAATATGCAGCAAAATCCCTGTCCGGCTGGAGGGAGGGGGCATGCGTGACTCACCCCCCCGCCGTCCCTCAGGCGATGATAGCATTAACAGCAGTCTCCATATTAATTCACGGTATGCAGGCACTCAAGGGGACACGTCTTGGCCCTGGAGCTGTATGCAGGGGCGTTTTCATCACAGTCATGAGGCAGCCACCATCGCATATAGCTCGGCCGCAGAGGGATGTGGAGGTCCGGCCCATTAGCGTACCTTCTGAATGGTTATCAGGGCCATGACGCTGGCAGCCACTATGTCAGGCAGGCGCTGCTCTTCTGCTGAGGGCTGGTTTTCCTCTACAGCCTCCCGATGTTCTCATCGTGGTATTGAAGAGTCTTATGGAGTCGTCCACTTTCTGGAACCGCGTTTTGCTGCTTCTTGTCAGACGATGACAATCATGGGGCCCCGCAAGTCAATGGTATTATAGGATCTGGATCTGAGAGCCCCAGGTCGAGGAGAACCACAGCAAGATGGGCTCTACCACTGGGAGCAGATGTCAAACAGATGCCCCTGTATTAAGGTCTACATGCTCACACAGAGACTCCCCTGTATTAAGGTCTACATGCTCACACAGAGACTCCCCTGTATTAAGGTCTACATGCTCACACAGAGACTACCATGTATTAAGGTCTACATGCTCACACAGAGACTCCCCTGTATTAAGGTCTACATGCTCACACAGAGACTACCATGTATTAAGGAGTAAACTCTATGGAGTGCGTGAAAGGCTTTTGGCTCTTACAGAGGACCCATAATGGGATGATATGCCGCAGGGGTGAACAGCAAGTGAGAGGAAGCCTCACCTCCTTAAATCACACAGTTGTGCAGCAGCCATGAAGGCACTGCCTAACCAGCTTTTGTGGCCTGTGGTGTGTCGATCTGTGGCTCTCTCTCCACACTCCTACTCAGTGTACACTGCATTCTCCTCATGCAGCAGGAAGAGACTCGTTCACTCGGTGAGCAGTCCAGGGGCCACCGTTCCACTCCACTGTGAAAACAAACTTCTTCAGCTGCTCTGCCTGTCTCAGTGTGTCCCTGTTTCTCTCTCACCCCTCCCCTTTGTGCTTCTCTTCTATGCCAAATCAGATGCTAAAACGGTTCCTCCTACTGATGATTCCTGGTCCTCAGAACAGGGATTAAGGCTTGGGCGATCAAAGGTCCCAATGTGGAAGGTTGAAGCTATCAAGGGGCCATTTATCCTTTCACAAACTATCTCTACTTTTGGGGGGAATCCCCCCCCCCCCCACACACACACACACACACAGACAGTGTGAAAAGATCGAAAGATCTCAGGCAGACATAGGGAAATGATATGCATCAGGTGACCACGTGAAAAGAGGGGGTCACGTGACTGCATGAAAGGATCATGTCACTGCAGGAGTGAATGATGTGGAAAATAAGGAACAGACACAACCATCTGCTTGGGATATTCTGGGTGTGTTGAGCTGAGAGGGCGGGGGGGAGTTGCAGCGGGGGTGGGGATACCAGGTATAGACAAACCCACTTGCCAAAGGGATACAAAGGGTTCCCATGGCAACGGCTGATGAAATAGTTCAGCCAGTCCCTGGGGGTTATGTCCATATTAACTGAGACATCTAGTCAGCAACAGAGTCCTGTTTTGTTGCCTAAAAGGACTCATTGTGTGTTTGTGTGGGTTCTGTTTTTTTGTAGTTGCTATGTTTCTGAGGGGTTTATTAATACGTTTTTATTTTTAATGGCTTCAAAAATTATGGGCACAGCATTAATGATATATTTTATAGCTGTCCTTTGGCCTAGTTGAAAGGGGTATATATGTTACTGAGGCTCAGCTATGTGATGTACATGTATTACTGATGCTTAGGCATGTGATGTACGAGTACTATTAAGGTCCAGCTGTGTGATGTATAGGTATTACTGAGTCTGAGGTGTGTGATGTTCAGGCATTATTAAGTCTCAGGTGTTTGATGTACGTGTATTACTGTAACTTAGGTGTGTGATGTACAGGTATTACTGAGTCTCAGATGTATGATCTACAGGCATTATTGAGTCTCAGGTATGTGATGTATATGTATTTCTAGGCTCAGGTGTGAGATGTATTGGTATTACTGAGTTTCATGTATGTGAAGTACAGGTATCACTGAGATTCAGGTGTATGATGTACAGGTATTACTGAGTTTCACATGTATGATGTACAAATATTACTGTGTTTCAAGTGTATGATTTGCAGGTATTACTGTATCTCAGGTGTATGATGTGCAGGTATTACTGCATCTCAGGTGTGTGATGTACATATTTTACTGAGGCTTGTGTGAGATGTACGGGTATTACTCAAGCTCGTGTGTGCGATGTACAAATATGACTGAGGTTCAGGTGTGAGATGTACAGGTATTACCGAGGCTCTGGTGTGATATGTACAGGTATTATTGCGGCTCGGGTGTATGATGTTCAGGTATTACTGAGTCTCAGGTGTGTGATGACAGGTATTACTAAGTCTTAGGTATGTGATGTACAGGTGTTACTGAGGCTCGGGTGTATGATGTTCAGGTATTACTGAATCTCAGGTGTGTGGTGACAGGTATTACTAAGTCTTAGCTGTGTGATGTACAAGTGTTACTGAGGCTCTGGTGTGATATGTACAGGTATTATTGAGGCTCGGGTGTATGATGTTCAGGTATTACTGAGTCTCAGGTGTGTGATGACAGGTATTACTAAGTCTTAGCTGTGTGATGTACAGGTGTTTCTGAGGCTCGGATTATGATGTTCAGGTATTACTGAGTTTCAGGTGTGTGATGACAGGTATTACTAAGTCTTAGGTTTGTGATGTACTGGTATTACTGAGTTTCAGGTGTGTGAGGTACAGTTTATCCTGAGGGGAGGTATTTATGTTATTCTTTCAGAGGGTGAGCTATATCGAGTACAGCAGTTACTGGGAGTAGGAGATGATAAATTCCAGCAGAAACAGTGCTTCAATAATACTCGTTACAGGCAGTAATGGGGTCGCGGCCATGCAGTCTATTTCTGATGAGAATTTATCGAGCTGATTGTGTTGACTGCCACACACCTGCCAGGGACAAGGTGCTGGGCCATTTTGCGGGCGTGTCAGTGTAATAGAAAATAAAGCTGCTCCAATATGCAGTGTGCATCCCCCCCGCCCCCAGAGGCCTGCCACTGCCGTAGAGTGTGAGGGCCAGGTGGTTCACAGAGGGGGCCTGGCACTCACAGAAAGAGCCTTCATGCTCCTAAATGCGCTTTGCCAAATTATTGTCATCTGTCGCTTATTAAATAACACTTTGGAATGAACCCCCCCCAATGCCCCTGTCCTTTCCCAGCCCTGTCCACGGTGACTACTATCAGCTGCTGTGTGAGCATAATTGCCCCCGGGGGGAGTGTTTGGCAAGGGTTGGGGGTGCCATACCTGGATCATGGTTCAGTAATTGCAAACACAATCCAGTGCTCACTGGGGGAAGCCCCCCCCCCCCCACACACACACAGACACTGTATAAACTTACAGAAAGGCAAACCTGCAAACAGAAACACACTCATGTAAATTGTTGTATGTCAACGTGACCCTTTTGGCTCTCCCTGTGTGCTGATTCGCTGCTTGGAGGAGCAGCTATTTGTACCCAAAACACTAGCTCCAGAACGTCTTTCAGTTTAGTGTGATTCCACGCTTAACAGGATCCTCATCTGCTGTCCACCTAAAACCTCAGGGTCTGGTTCTGTTTGTATTTCCATGAACTGCTTTTCAAAACATGTGCTTCTACCCTGTTAGCATTTTCATCCTGGAATAATGTTTCATCCTGGAATAATGTTTGAGAGTTTCTGAAACTGGAGTGTTTTTTTTTTTTTTTTTTTATAGGGAACATTCACACAACAAATCCACTTTATTTGTCTAATCTGTTTTTCACAAATGTGAAAATAAAGCGCTTGTGTTTATTAAATTCTCTTTCTTGATATTATTAATTTATGGTTCAGAGTAAATTAAAGCTAATAAATGTTACCATGTTACCATGAGGGGGAGGTGGAGAACCCCATGGAGTGTTTTGTCTAGGGCCCCCAGAGTCCCTAGAATCGCCTTTGATGGTCAGACCCCTCCCCTTCACAGTGGACACACTTAGATCTGTCTTCCAAATGAGCCATTTACCTTTGTACACTAGTTACCACTCAAGAGTCTCAATAAAGAACATATGTTTCTTCAAAAGAATAACCCACCACTACTTACTAGGCGTGTAAATCACAGCTTTCCTTACGATACGATACAATATCGATTCCTTAAGCCAATGGTTCAATTTTTTTGATACCTCAGAAAGTCCCATGATATGACACGATTCAATTCAGTTCGATACTAGGGTTAGTAGTCGAAATGATGAAATTTCACACAATCCTTTACATTTCAATGAATTAAAACAGGCAAATATAATTAGCATTTTATCATATTTTTATTGGGAAAAGTAAACAAAATCTAGTGTAGTGAAGTATCCCATAAAACAAGCAAAATAAAGTGCAATAAGGTAAAAATAAAAAACATTGCATGGATAGACATGTAGAATGAGGAAGATTAACATGACTGACTTCTGCAGTGAAACAAGTATGTCAGTAATCTTCTTTGAGAGGTTTTTCTAAGAAGAATTAAATGGTCAGTGTGTTCAGGAGATTGTGTGCTCTGAGCATAGCGTCCTATGTCACCCACCGTGCTAAACACACGCTCTGAAGGTACGCTAGTTTGTGAGCTACTTATAAATGACCAGGTCAGAATGATCTACCTACTATAAAAATGCAAAACATATATTTATTTATAAATATATTGAGCATTCTTTATTATTACTATTCATTTCCATTTGGGATAAAGTATTTTTGAGCTGAACTGGGATTTTAGTTCCTTCACCGTTATCTCTCTCAGCTCGCTTTTCGGAGGGAAGTTAATGTCGTGGTTTTTATTAACAGTCCGAAAATCCCATTCCCCATTTCCCTTCTTCGGAATAGCAACGGCAGACTGACAGATGAGGCAAACGCACTTCGAATATGACATGGCGAATAAAACAGTCCTCCTCCCATTCTGTATGGAAGTGGTAGGTTTTTGACTTCTTACTTGGTCCAGTACACCCATGCATTTTTATACAGTACCCTTTCTTAAGTTTAGTGGAATGTCTGCAATTTCTGTGTGCCTTTAAGCCCCCCCCCCCCTCGGGGGGTGCTGCATGTTGTCTGACTTCTAAGCTATGGGGAAGGTGTAAAAGAAACATTGTAGCTGTGTTTACAGCTTGGAGGTCACAGTGCAGGGCCACCTAATGTGCAGCGTTCTCTGCTGAGGCAGAGGCTTGAACCAACAACTTCCGGATCTCAGGCACAAAGGCTTAACCCACAGAGCCACTCACCTCCCCACTGGAACTGGCTCTGAATGTAACTTTGACTCTGGTGCTCATACGGGCAGATTTGGTAACATTCAGTGTAACTCTGGTCCACATGTGGCCCTTATCTGTTTAAAATCCAGAAAGCGGATTCGGACCAGTATTGGTCCGTTGTGTAAAAAGACACTGGGCCAGATCCAGTTTACGGATCTGTGGCAATTTCTGAACAACATTTGGCCCAGACCCGGTTCAGACTCATCTCACTATGTGGGGCGATCGTCCTTCAGATTCTTAACGCATCAGCTGCGCATCTGGTGAGTGAGTGATCATACAGTACATATACGGTCAGGCGAATGCACGCCGGATTTACAGAGTGCATACAGACCAGCTGCAATCGTTTAGAACTCTGGACAGATTCTGGTGCAGACTCTCCTGCCCCAATGTCACTGGCATCCAGATTTAAGGAGATGCAGGCGGATCTGGTCCAGAATCAGTTGCTATGTGGGTAGGCGACTCCGTAGCTTGCTAGAGTTTTGCAGCAGCTGGTGTGGTCTAACGCGTCATCCATCCTCTATTTTTTTATCCCACACGATCTACCCACACTACCTTTGCGATCGACCGGTAGATCGCGATCGACGTATTGGGCACCCTTGGTGTAGACCATGTATACGTCGGAGTGGATCATGAAAACAATACTAGAACAGGTGAGAAAAAACAAGCTCGCATCGATATTTATGCGGTCACGTCGATGCATCGGATCGTTTGCCGTTGAATTGATACATCGATACAAATTGATGCATTGTTACACCCCTACTACCTACACTCAAAATGTTTGGCCTGGGAATCCCGAGAAATAAAAAGAATAAAAAGGAATAAAACAATAAGGTTTGGTGGATTTTTTTCTTCTAGTTTCTGCCAGGCAGCCAAATTGAAGGATTCCTGAATGTCACAGTTTTTCCCTAAATGAAAAAGTAAAAACTGATAAACTGACGAATCCCCCTGAGAGCTGTGATTCTTTAAAGTATGTGCTTAGCAGAAAACAAGCACACCTTTGTAAAGAGGTATACATGTAAAAATCACTGCGCAAGTCACTTTGGTCTAATAAAAGCCTGTTTATGCAAAACAGTAAGTCTGTGTTAGGTGGCAAACCCAGTACTATGAACAGAGAAGGGTGAACCTCAGCACACTGACAGACAGATAGACAGACAGACAGACAGACAGAGATACAGACAGACACACATACAGTCAGCCAGGCAGACACAGATTGTTATACAGAGAGTCAGACACACAGACTAACATTCAGACAGACACTAGGCCCTGCAGCTTTCCCAGAGACTCATCTGCAGCCTGTGATGTCACGCATCAAATCAGCAAGCCCAGTCATGGGTGAGGAGCTCAGTCTGGAGCCATTTTGTTTGCCTGAGTGGCTGTGGCGACCTTAACCACAGCCACACGTGGTAACCACAGTAATTATCATGGTTTGTCATTTTTCTCCCGCCTGTGTGACTCACCTCATTCGCAATGTGCGCATGTGTTAAGTGGACTGTGGGGGACACTTGGCATTCTCGTCTAAAGGCTAGCTGCTGAGTGACAGACCTTTTGGGGGGGGGGGGGGGGGGGCTGTCCCCAGCTGAGTGGAGTGGTGGTGCTTTACTGTGGTCAAGGTCACCAGATCCTATGCTGTCAGTAACTCACCATAAACAGCACAGCATCCATCAGTATTAGTCACCATACCAGCAAACGGCCAACTGGCTAGCCCAGTGATAGGCTCTTTAGTTGACTTGCCCAGTAATAAGCTAATTAGCTGGCTAGCCCAGTGATAGGATATTTAGGTGGAAGACTCAATGATAGGTTAGTTGACATGCAGAGCAATTGCTTTGGGTCAGAATGGAGAGCAGAGGCAATATAGCTGCCTGGGACACAGGTCAGACTCATAGGAATAGCCTGCAATGAAAGACAGGGTAACAGGTGAGTGAAAGAGGAGAAGAGGATGAGAGAGTGTTCCAGGAAAAAAAAATGTGATTATGAGAATTGTACCGTCGTTCCCCTGTATCCACATGTGATACTATCCAAGACCTATCACTGACAGCCGAAACCATGGATAACAGCGAACCATCCACAGACACCATATATAACATGATTTCCATGCACATACATATGGAAAAGTTTAATTGACGAATTATGCACTGTAACACATCGGCAACAATGAATACAGTAATAATAAAGTACATTGTTCATTATTATAAAGTACTGTAGAGTACTGTACTCTCTCGAATGAAAGGGATTCTGACATTCTTAGCCTGATTCTCAAAAGATGATATAGCAGTGAAAAAATACCATGCATCAAGGGATGACGGAGCAATGAAAATAATGAAAATTGAGGGTACATCACCTGCACAGTCTGTCGCTTGGTACGTTGTTTGAAACTTATGAACCGCTTCTGGAATCTTTAAACTTTTTTTCTGCAGTAGACCACAGATAACTGAGACCGCGGATAGGGGGGGGTCCCACTGTACTGTCAATTACCAGCCGCGTTTAAGCCAAAGTAACCAGCAAGAAGTTGGTATATGCCAATAAAAAATAAAGTAATCCCTCCCACTGCAAGCTTCATAGTCACTGGACAGGATGGAAAGTGAAGGATGTGTTACTGTGAGTGGGACACTTGCCTGGAAAGACATTCACCCAGAGAACCTTGGATGGTGACTGGATCTTCATGATCGGCACCCAGAAATGGTGGCCATGGCTAAAAATAGATCTGCGAGAACTTGATTACTGAAGGTCATCTCTCTCGGGCTGAGATAAAACTGATGCCAGCTAGCTCCCAGCTTGCTCTGACATACTCTGGTCAGAGTGCTGGTCGAGTCCTTCATCTTGTAACAATATGTTACAGCCGCTGTTCAGTCGACTGGATAGTCGAGGAGAACGGTTCATTTGTGGGCCCACTGCTCTATCCTGAGCATTTATGCAGTCTGACACTGCAATATCCGTGATGCTAAAGCATTTTGATATCTTTCTCCACCTTTTTTGCAGTATCAAGACAATCGACAGGGGGCAACATGTAGCAAGAGGAAAGCCGATTCTGTCTTTAGACCATGGTTCTGTGGGAGCGTAAGTGATGCCGACAGGAGGCTGAGCTGCATAAAGGACATTGTTGCGCCTGGGGGTGTATGCAGACGACACTGGGTAACAGAGTAAGCAAGGCTGCTGCGTAGGCTGTCCTGTGGGGGTTTGCCCCAGCAAGAAGCCCCTACATTTCGTTCAGCCACTTTCTTCCTTTGCTGTTGAAGTTTGGCAGTCTGTGTGAATCCTACTCAGTGCTCAAGGGCGTGTTGCGTGATGTCGGCTGTAAGTATTAACTCAAAATTCTTCATTCTGAAGCCAAGCCCACCCTAATGCTGGGTTCATTAAAATGGATGCAGCGTACGGACATGATAACAGCGCAAATGGGAGGAGAGCCTAACCGGGGCTCCATATCGCTTATCCCAATTGGCTAGGCCGAGTACCCTGGCTGATTGTGATTGGATGGCTGGGGTCCTGGATGACCTGCTTGTGCATTTCAGTGGAAAGACATTGAGTAGGGCTGTTCGTGGGATCGCTCATGCGGAATTTACTTCCAGGAGAGACAAAAGGAGTGACCCTTCCAGCATGAAGGACGAACGTCTCCAACTGGTCCGATCCACTGAGTAGCTGGAGAATGAAGAGCTAGCTGAGGGAAACCGCAGACAGACTCCCACAGGAGTCACACAAAGATGATAATATTTTAGATATATGTCTACGTACTTACTGCACTTGCATATTATGGGAATCATCATGGGAAGCATTTTGAGAATTTACCTACCTCTGAAATGCTTATGGCCCAATGCCCACTGCCAGCATGTTAAGCATGAACATGGAGCACCTCAGAGTGCCATAAACCACGCGGTGACGGATCCACTGAGCTGGCAGCTTTGTTCCGTAGGCGCCTTCTCTCCTGAACAGCTGTCTTCCAGAGACGTTTTATCGCCCATGTCTCTGGCAGCCGCTTCCTGCGTGGCAGATGGCGGCATGGCAGATAACATGCCTTCAGACGGGTGTCCCGTTGGGATTGGCAGAGAGGATTATGGGAGAGCACACAGGGGGAGTGTCAGCAGCCCCGCACCCTCATTTTACCTGGGAAATGTGCACAGCGGAAATCCCACACGGGACAGAACTGCAGACACACACTGTGTAACAGTGTGAGAAGCAGAAACATGATCCAAAGACCTGTGGAGTCACTGCTCCCAAGGGGCCATATCGTTCTGCCGTAACTCTCGAATCGCTCGCAGTGATAAGTCAGGCTGTCTCCGTCCCTGTGCAGGGAGCTGGCTCCTGATCCTGGAATCTGTGGTGTAAATGGCTAATTGCGGAGCCAGATGCTTTGATGAAATAGCAGCAGCCTTGCTGCACCAGAGACCAGTTTTGAAAAAAAAAAAAAAACATGAAAAAAAAGACGTTTGGCGTCGTCAAGTTCTTCTCAGGGTGCTCAGGGTGACTTGGAACTAAAGCCGGGGGGCTGACTGAACTATGGCTATAAATGTGAGGCTGGGTCTTGACCGTAGCTGTGTCCAAATTCAGGGCCTGCATCCTTCGAAGGACACAATCTAGGAAGGCATAGGGCTACATTCTTCGGTTGAATGGGAAGCGTCGCCAAATTGGGACGGTCTGGCCGTCAGCAGCTGTTCCTACCCTTACCTCTGACTCACGAAGCACCCCTCCTATCATCAAGCCAGGACACACCCACTTTACCACTACACAATGAATCTCAGGATATGTTGGGCTGCAAAGGATCCATTGGGTGGATCCTTCGCGGCGCTGCAAAAGGAGGACGCATTTCTAGGCCGCATTTAAAGGAGTCTTCCAAATAGGACAGCCTTGTTGCGTTGCTGTGATGCTTTCAGTCTTTGAATGTTGTCTTTGAAGGGTGCAGCCCCTGAATTCAGACACAGCCTGTGTGCTTGTGTGCAGTTCCTATAATGCCTACTGTTTCCTCGTAGAAACGTGTGTGGGTGTGGCGGGGAAGGAAAAGTCCAGGAGCAAGCCTATTGCTCACCTCTAAGCTGTTCATTCTGATTGGTCAGTAGTTAATTACCACTTACCTGTCATCATTTATAATGAATGGATGGCTTAACAACTGTCAACCATCACAGTCAAACATCAAGGTTAATTTAGGACTCAGCAAAGTTAGACGGCACGGTTATCTTAGCAAAGAGGACAATTAGAAGCTGGGGTTTAGCTTAGCATGCAGCATAGTCAGACAGCAGGACTCGCTTAGCACACAGCATAGCCAGAAAGCAGGGTTATCTTAGCATGCAGCCCAGTTGGATGGTAGGATTATCTTAGCAGGCAGCACAGTCAGACGGTGGGGTTAGTTTAGCATGCAAGGCACAGTTAGACAGTGGGATTAGTTTAGCATGCAGCACACTCGGATGGTAGGACTAGTTTAGCAGGCAGCACAGTCAGACAGTGGGGTTAGTTTAGCATGTACCACAGTCATATGGTAGGATTATCTTAGCAGGCAGCACAGTAAAATGGTGGGATTATTTTAGCATGCAGCACAGTCAGACGGTGGGGTTAACTTAGCATGCAGCAGATTCAGATGGTGGGATTATTTTAGCATGCAGCACAGTCAGACAGTGGGGTTACTTTCGGATACATGTGTAGCACTGCTGTGATTTTGGCAGCTGTGCCATCAGTTTTCAATTCCAGGCTGAGAAAAAAACATTGCCCAATAGCTCAGTTACACTGACTGAGAGGTCAGCTGCTGTCTTCATATACCAGGTGGGATCCCCATGTCAGTCCAGCTCTGGTTCATCCTCAGCTGCACTGGACCAGTGCTGGGGGACCTTCGCCAACTATCATTGCAGAAATCCATCATTCAGCTGAGTCAGTGGAAATATGTACATGGGTTTAGAAGAATCTCTGTCTATGGTGAGTCAGGGCTGGAGCTCGACCACTGCTCCTCAGCTCTCCTCATTGATTCTCAGCGCTCCTTACTGCTCCTCAGCTCTCCTCACTGATTCTCAGCACTCATTACTGCTCCTCAGCTCTCCTCACTGATTCTCAGCTCTCATTACTGCTCCTCAGTTCTCCTCACTGATTCTCAGCGCTCCTTACTGCTCCTCAGCTCTCCTCACTGTTTCTCAATGCTCCTTACTGGTCCTCAGCTCTCATCATTTTTCCTCAGCACTCCTTCCTGATCCTCTGCTCTCTTAATTGTTCCTCTTCGTTCCTTACTGCTCTTTAGCTCTCCACACTGTTCCTCAGCACTCCTCACTGCATTTCAGCTCTCTTCCACTATGAATGAAAAGCATTTTATGCTCTATGCACGGTGCACTGGTGAGATGTCTCACCAGAGTGCAGTGATAGAAAAACAGCTGCCTTTATGATTCTGCTCGTAAGCCATCAGCAGCTCAATGGGAAGGAAGAAGCTTTGATAATTTTACCATATCTGAGTGTGTTTTTTCAAAGAAAAAAATTTGTATTTAACTGACTTGCTTACATATTTTGTACCAGATCATAGAATATTAATAATACTTAAGCTGCAGCCTTGGACTGCATTCTACCTCTAACCATCTCTCTCCTCTCTGCCCCCCTCTCTGTCTCTCAATGTTCTCTGTCTGCCCCCCCAGTCTGCTCGCAGTACTCCCGGGGTGTCTTCGCCATCTTCGGCCTGTATGATAAGCGCTCCGTACACACGCTCACCTCCTTCTGCAGTGCCCTGCATATCTCACTGATCACACCCAGCTTCCCCACCGAGGGCGAGAGCCAGTTTGCTCTGCAGTTACGGCCATCCATCCGGGGGGCGCTGCTGAGCCTGCTAGACCACTATGACTGGAACCGCTTCGTCTTCCTCTACGACACTGACAGAGGTGAGAGCTGGATTTGTTGTGATAACCAGACAGCAGGGGGTGCAATGGTTAAGGCATTGATTAAAATACTTAATAAATGAAGTAGATTGGTCTTGACAAGAAGCAACTGAAATCAACCAGGATCAATGAGACTGCAGCTATAAGGAGGAAGGATGTGTTTTTTTCCCAGAATGAAAATTTTTTATTGTATCTGGGGCAGTGGGAATGGTGGTAGTCATGTTCCAGTCCCATTTAGAAAATCAAGACAGTGGGGGCAGATGCAGGTGCTGTGAAGTTACTTGTTTCTTTTTATTATGTGTAACGTGATGGATTTCTGCAGTGGATCCATAGTGATCTGGTAGACCTTCTTCCTCTGCTGCTGGGAGGGGTATCCTGTCAGCACACTGCCTATCAGGGATATACTGGGATATTTTGGGGCATGCTGTCTACTATGTACTACTGTGTACTAGTATCTGTTCTGTGGATGGCATTCCCTTGTTCTGTCCTAGGCAGCTGCCGTATGACTGAACTTGCATGTTATTTGTGCTTATTACACAGCTCTCTGGAATGCTTGATTCTGATTGGTCAGTTGAGATATTTGCAGGTTCGTTATTTTCAAGTAACAACCGCTCCAAAGTAATAACGCATAGTCACGTGGTACTATATCGTTTCGCGGAAGGATAAAAATGTTAATTTATAAGAAATATGCCAATAAAATGTTTCAACCTCCGCTTTGCGTCGGGTCCTGATCACACTGTCTGGGCTTATTTCTGCGATAACTACCGGCTGCCTGTACATTATCCCTTACATGTGTGTTATCTTTGTCTGTTACCTGTGTATGTGTGAATGCACATTCTAGACCAGGGGTGGGCAATCTTATCCAGAATGGGCCTTTGTGTATGCGGGTTTTTGCTGCAGCTCCCTAATTTGATTACTAATTAGAGGACTGATCGGCGAAAGAGTCCTCACACCTGGGTTTGAAGAGCTGACCAAAAGGTTATTCCAAAAACTTGCACACACATCAGCCCTTTGAAGATAAGATTGTCCACCCCTGTTCTAAACACTCACCTTGACCTATTATCCAGGAATCTGGGATGTGATTGAACAGGAGAGAAGTGGTGGAGTTATGGAAGGTGGAATGTTATCTACCATGAGACTTGTTGCAGTAGCATGTAGGTGTTTCCTGATCCTGACTCTGTGGATCAGGACCAGAGTTGGGTAAATCAGGTCCAGAGAGTAAAAGTCCAGACCAAGATTTTGTTTCAACCAGCCAGTTGAGCATAAAGAGTCACAGTTATAGAGTATTCAACTCATTGGTTGAAACAAAATCCCAGTCTGGACTTTCACTCTCTGGACTTGAATTACCCAACTCTGATCAGGATACAGATTCATCATAGGGTAATAAGCAGCGTCTTGTTTTACCTGCCTAACAAGTGTGTGTGTCTGCGTGTGTGTGTGTGTGTGTGTGTGTGCGTGTGTGAGTGTGTGTGCGTGTGTGCGTGTGTGTGTGAGGGAGTGCGCGCCTCCCTTATCGCCTCCCCCATGCATGTAAATGAATTGGGTGGGGGGTGAGGGGAGCCTGCCAGGTTACCGTGGTGAGCAGGCAGAGTCGTTTATCGGGGACATCTGTTCCACTTGGCAACCGAATCAGACATATTTCAGAATCCATCAGGAAAGCTGAGCCCCAGAAACGGGGGCTTTTTAAGATGGGGGGGAGGGGGGGGGTACCTTGACATTGGGATGGGTCTCTGTTAATGTGCATCTAAATGCTCTGGAAGGTCGGAGAGGTAGTGTTCTGAAAGGAGGCAGCTCTATGAAGCTAAGGTGGATCCCTTAACAGGGCAGGAAGGTGCAGCAAGACAGAGCTTGGGTATGGACACAGGATAGATATTCAGTCAGTTTCCCTCTTTTGTTATCTTTTTATGGTCTTTCGTATGGTTTCATGTTGTTATGGAGGTGAGATACCAATGGAAGGAAAAGACAAAGGTATGGGTGGAGCTTGAGAGCAAGACAAGCAATGTCCATCTCAGTGAGTAGACGGCATGACTGTAGGTCGTGTCAGTTTGTGCGCTAGGCCACACAGTTAATTTCATGTGTTTCATGCACATTGAAAGACTTCTGGGCATCCTGACAATCCGGCTGACAGACTACTGTCCTCCTTGTCGACCTCAGTCCTGACACCTGTCTGTCTGCTTGTCTCTAGGATATGCCATTTTGCAGGCAATTATGGAAAAGGCGGGTCAGAACAACTGGCAGGTTAGCGCAATCTGTGTAGAGAGCTTCAACGATGCCAGCTACCGGCGCCTCCTCGAAGACCTCGACCGCCGCCAGGAGAAGAAGTTCGTCATTGACCTGGAGCCCGAGAGACTGCAGAACCTTTTAGAACAGGTTAGTGCAGCTTTTTCGCCTGATATGGGGCATAAGATGGCTCCATTTCTTAACAGGACTTAGGGCCACTGATAAAGCCTTATCTTATCCAGCTCCTTTGTGGCTGTTCTTTCCTTGTCTGAATCTGATTGATCTGTAACGTACAGTGACACAGAACAGGGCATTTGAATAGACTGGGCAGTCATTTAAATGGGACACTGTCCAGCCTTGTTTGAACTTCTTTACTTGTCTTTTAGATTGTCAGTGTTGGAAAGCATGTGAAAGGCTACCATTACATCATGGCGAACCTGGTAAGGGCAGTTTCAGGTCGGTTTCACTCTTGCAACTGTGAACAGCTCAGTGTTTGTGCTGCAACCTAGCCTAAACAGAGCCTGAGACCTAGCAGGTCCTCATGTAAACAGGCTGATTAAATTCAGGTTGGGGATACACTCAGTCAGGCCAAGTGTGAAGAGACTCTCTAAACTGATATGGTAAGAAATCAAGATGTAAAGTGTGTTACACAGATGCTCTCAGCCATCCCTTATGCTCAGTGCATGGTTGGTTTGCAAGCTGACAAGAGTAAAGCCTGCTTTTAATTCCTGACCTGATGTCTGATAAATAAAAACTCCTTCTGTACCACTAGGGCTTCAAGGACATCTCCTTGGAGCGATTTATGCATGGTGGGGCCAATGTAACAGGTTTCCAGCTGGTTGACTTCAGTACACCCATGGTGCTTAAGCTTATGCAGCGCTGGAACAAGCTGGACCAGAGAGAATACCCCGGATCCGACAGTCCGCCAAAGGTAGGCCAACTGTGTGTAACACCTTGGTCTTTTGCAAATAAGAAATCATGGCTGTGATAATTATGATCAAGGATCACTAAGTCACTGAGGTGACCCAACAAGTCCATGAGACCTCACATCCCTGAGTCACAGTCACTGAAGTGACCCAACGGGTCCATGTGACCTCACACCTTTGAGTCACAGTTACTGAGGTGACCCAACATATCCATTAACCCTCACCCCCCGAGTCACAGTCACTGAGGTGACCCAACAGGTCCATGAGCCCTCACACCCCGAGTCACAGTCACTGAGGTGACCCAACAGGTCCATGAGCCCTCGCACCCCTGAGTCACAGTCACTGACGTGACCCAACAGGTCCATGAGACCTCACACCCCTGAGTCACAGCAATACAGAGTCCCCTCAGCCTGCCTGCCTGCGTCTGCCCTGTTAGAAGCTACCAGGCTCTCCCACAGCTCAGTCCTGTTCTGCTTTTAAACTCCATCGTCCTGGCCAGATGTGAAGTGACAGGCGTTTGTGTGTAGCTCTGCTTTGCTGCCTCCCTGTCTTTCTCTCTCTCTCTCCTCAGCTTTGTGTTCCCCTCTCTTCTCCATCCTTTTATTATCTTTCTTCAGCTCAGTTGACTCCAAGTCAAATGGCTTTAAGGGAGAATCTAAGGTTTTAGTGCCTGTGTGCCAGATTCCTGCTGAGTTAAAAATGAAAGGAAGCCTCACTGATGTAGGTTTTCTCTTTAAAAGCATTTGGCTATTTTTCACTTTTTTATTTCACGTCAAAATGTTTATTTGAATGAGTCGACATGAAGCGCCGTAAGAGTACCCAGTCAGGTTTCATCATACCTGTCAGTGTGATACCGATGGTAGTGATGACATCCGTGAATGCCCTGAATCACTGGCAGTGGCTATGCCCTCAGGCTCCGCCCAGTCAGATCTCCAGCCTCCTCCTCCCCCAAAAACAGCCGGCTGCTTATTGATGTCACGTAGGGCAGCAACTGAATGATAAACACTGTGATAATTGGGAGGCAAGGGCTGACCTCCATCACATTTCTGTAATATATGCAGCTCCTCCATGTGCTGCTGTGCAGGAGTCAGCTACAGTGACTGCCTTTTCTCCACTTTGTAATATTGGTGTTGGCTTAGTCTTCCAGTCCTCAAGTCAGCGTGGTGGTCCCATGTCCCTCCAGGTGATCTTATGCGATATTACTTTCAAAACACCATAATCAGGATGAGCGATTTATTTTATGTCGCCTTTAGAGTCCTTGGTGTCGGATTTCAGTTGGTTTCAGGGAGGCTTCTGTCTTTTGCCCAGTTCTGCCCCGTAATCCGCATCTGAGATTTCCTCACACAGAATGCAGCTCGTTTAACTGGACTGACAGTTAACTGACAGCTTTTTAGCCTCAATATGAAGCACAATATCGCATACAGTATGTAAAGATGACACCTCTTTCCCTGCTGATCCCTTGATAAGCAAGCTGACTGCATTTCAGCAGTTGGTTTGTTCTCTGAAGGTCTTCAGTAAGACCTGTGCTGATATGTGGTTTCTGTAAAGAGCAGCAGAATGCCCCCCCCCCCAATTTTCCCTGTGGAGTGAGGGCAGACACTGCTGCTGAAGTCTCCTCCGTGCCCTGGTCTCATTCATTAGCATCTAGGTAAAATGAGATGGAGCCTGAGCTGCTGCCTGATTTCACTCCATGTTCCTAAATGAAAATACTCCAGGTGCTTCTTTACAACCTACAGATATGACGAATCAGAGGCCATGTTACTTTGGAGACATTTGTGGAACAAACTATCAGATGAGCAAAACAGAATCTAAAGGCTTTTTCTCAAATTCTTAAAACATGCATATTATTTCTAGGGTTCTGTAAACATGAGGTGCCTGATAAGGCACTCGGGGAGATTGTCCAGGACACTGGGTTTACATGGCCTGGGTTTTCACAGCCATAACGATCTGGAGATGCTAGGTGATGCACCATCTCTGGAGCTCCTCATACAGAATCATTGATTTGGCCCCTGTCAGCCAGTAGCCAATGTAAACTGAAGCTTTTAGTGCAAGCAGTTTAGTATCTTGCTCTCTGCGAGATAGTAGACCTTATCACAGCAGTGCCCCCTACCCACCATCAACGAGAACAGTGTTTCTGGAAATGAACACAGTAAGCAGAATCTCCATGGGTTCTCATTCCTCAATACACATTGGCACTCTGAGGGCGCCTCTTCCTCAGTACACCTTAGCACTCTGATGAACCCTCTTCCTCAGTACACATTGGCACTCTGATGAACCCTCTTCCTCAGTACACCTTGGCACTCTGATGAACCCTCTTCCTCAGTACACCTTGGCACTCT
>JAODLC010000052.1:6362584-6373562 GCA_026781145.1 Hippopotamyrus pictus | reverse complement strand
TCACCAAACTAACTCACCAAACGGAGTAATTATTAGTCACCAAACTAACTCACCAAACGGAGTAATTATTAGTCACCAAACTAACTCACCAAACGGAGTAATTATTAGTCACCTTTGCGCTGTTACGTATCCGAGTGAAATTGTTTTTCTTTATTTTTTGTAAATACAAGTTTTGTTTTTGTGTTAAATGCATATATACCAATATCGCATTAAAGGTCGTATCTCAAACCTTCTTCTCTATCCATTGGGGCTCTTTGTAAATCTTGGGTCAGATATTTAGGATAAAATATCTTTTTGCTTTAAAAAGGTTGCCGACCTCTGATCTATACTTAGTTATATGACTAAGTAATATGTAATATTTAGCAGGTCAACGTGACGATCTGTTGTTGGGCTTGAGTTTTTCTTAAGTGATGAAGGGTTTCTGATGACCTTTGGGCAATCTTTGTTGCTGATTATTTTTGGTAATTGATTTCCAATAATAAATGCATACATTTGCATAAAGCAATTATGCCTTGCCAAATCTAATATTGATAAGAAAATGAACACCTGAAAAAAATCCCTTAATGGTAAATATTGAATAAATTCATGATTTAATTTGCGAGTAATTTGTGATTAACTATGGACACTTGTGCGATTAATCACAATTAAATATTTTAATCTAGTTATAATATGTTTCAATAATGGCATCTTTTTAAGCACAATACATCAAAGAGCTTTAATCTATCAAAATATGACTTTATTGCTGTATTTTCTCTGTATGTGTGGAGTAAATTCTGACTGAATATTCTGATGGTAAAAGTGTTATTTACTTTATACTGTAAATGCCTTGTGCTTATACTGGACTGGTAGGTTGTCTTTGTTTTCTCTTACTTATTCCTTCTCCTGTGAAAACATTCCAGATCTCACAGAAAAAGAAAAGATATAATTATCAGATCATCTTGTAATTTGAGCCCATTCTAAATATTGTCGATGCAATAAAGAGATGCTCATTGGCTGAGTTTTCCTTGTGTGCTTTTCCCTTTGAGGACATATCCTGTTAAGGCTGCTGGCACGCATGCACATGCTAACATATTGTCATGTATAGAATTTCCTCTTTGACTGAAACTGAGATGTGAACATAACCAAGAATGGATCCATCAGGGGAGCAGTTAGAGCTGAATGTATGGGGGGGGGGGGGCTGAGTTTTACTGGGGCAGGGTGGGACTGATGGCAAACTATTTGCGACTTAAGCCAATAAATACACATTTATTTGGGGGAGGCTAAAATTCACTTTGGGGCGCTAAAGCCCCCCTAAAATAGGCCTAAGGATGCCCTTGGGGTTCATTATATATTACTCTGGTTTGTGTGTTTCTCCAAGATGTGGTTGTTAATGATCAGAACGTTGTACTGCTTTAGGTCTCTGTGTGGTCAGTGTGAGTGTGAGGTCTCTGTGTGGTCAGTGTGAGTGTGAGTTCAGTGTGAGGTTTCTGTGTGATCAGTGTGAGGTCTCTGTGTGGTCAGTGTGAGTGTGAGGTCTCTGTGAAGTCAGTGTGAGGTCTCTGTGTGGTCAGCGTGAGGTCTCTGTGTGGTCAGCGTGAGGTCTCTGCGTGGTTTTCTGTGATCAGCACATGTTTGCATGTGGTCCATGCCATCAAACGTGATAGGTGTTTGAGGCACTGTGTTGCATGGATCCTTCAGTGTCAGTGTGTGGGCTTCTGTCTTTATGCGGAGGGTGTTTGATGGCTGCCTTCTTATCATTGTAGTCACTGCAGGCAGTCAGCTTCTCCTCCATTCATTGCAGGAGGGCCCATACGTGATGCTGAAGAAGAACTGGGAGATGTTTGAGGGCAATGACCAGTATGAAGGATACTGTGTGGACCTCGCCTCTGAGATTGCCAAGCACATCGGTATCAAGTACAAGATCGCAATTGTGCCAGACGGGAAATATGGTGCCCGGGACCCTGAGACAAAGATCTGGAATGGCATGGTCGGGGAACTGGTGTATGGGGTAAGGGAGAGGTGTACGCGTATGCTGTAAAAATCTCCACAGATCAACAAGGCCCTAGAAAAGCTCTATGACAGTCCCACAGGAGAGTGCTCATATACCAATAGTGTTACAATATTGGTGAAAAAAACACCATCTCGTTTTCAGAGTATGTCTATTTCAGTAACACTTTATTTAAGGCCAAAGCATTGCTGATACATAATACACATGGCTATAATGTGTTATGCCTTTTGATAAATATATATATAGCTATGTTTATAATGCTTTATAATAATAATAAAAAATATTGATCCTTTATTGTCCCTGTGGGGAAATTCTTTTTAAGCCTCCCTCAACTTGCTTTTTGTAGAGTAAGTTGTCCATGAAGGGCACTGAGGGAACTGGGGGGGGGGGGGGGTTAAGGGCCTTTCTCAAGGACCTGCAGACATGGGGGGGCTGGGGTTGAACCAGTGACCTTGTGATTACAAGCACACAGGCTTAGCCCCCTGAGCCACACGCTGCCCCCAATAATATATTCATAAATGTATTATTATATGGTATGAGTATGTATAGAAATTACTATGAACATGGCCTTAAGTAAAGTGTTACTGCTAATTTTACAGCAGTTGTGCTAGGAAAGATTTGAACATACCAAGAGAATCTAGAGCTAGGACAAACTAAGAGTCAATTTGAAGAATCAATGGCATACAGCATGTAGAGGAGTAGGGTATAAAGTATGAAGGTGAAGGGTAAAATGTATAGGAAAATATGGTATGAGTATGCTGGTATATGCTGGGTACAGGATATACAGCATGAGAGAGTAGGGTACAAAACATATGGGAGTATGGCATAGAGTAGGGCTACTCAAATCATGGTCCTCAAGGGCCGAGCACTGCTGATTTTCCTATACTTGTGAGCCAGGTGTGAAGCCTCTGGCCAATCAGAATCAGTAATTATTAAACTAATTACCTGGGAGAACTGAAAACAAGGCCTGAATTTGGAATCGAGAGCCATATTTGAATGGGGGGGGGGGGCATACAGTATGAGAGAATACGGTATAAAGTACAGGGAAGTAGGGTATAGGATATGAGAGTAGGGTAGTGTAAGCAGAGGGGGTAGCACAGAGAATCAGGGCTGGGGAGGAATGGAGTGCATGGCAATGGGTCTGTAGCTGCTTCATGCACCGCATGAAAGGTGGGGACAGTCAGTGTGGACGTCAGCCTTTCCCTATCTGGAGAGTGCAGCTCAAGTCCTCACCTAACAGCCGCATCCACGAGCCAGTGCAGCAGCGTCTGCCTGAATCCTCCTTCTTCCCTCAGAGAGTGTCAGCCTGTCATAACAAAAGTTTAATTTCTTTCTTGGATTAATTTTAAGCTTTCAACAGCTGAGGCAAGGAGGAAAAAGCTCTTAAGTCGCTAACAAGTCATCTGGCTTGCAGATTTAAAAGGAGCCTTACGAGCTTGCAGACCTCCACAGCTGCACCCAATTTCCGTTTGGAATTTCAGGACTTATCACTCTCTGTCCCTACACCACTGCTTCATCACAGGCTTTTAAATTAATCCCGTGGGATTAAATGGTTCGTGTTAAAATTGCAAAGTGACGTTGCAACACAAAATGCAGAATGCGAGAAAAAAAAAAAAAAAAAACTAGGGGAAAAAGAATGAAAAGTGGCGAAAGTTTTGATGACCTCTCTGCTCTGTGGCTTATAAGCAGGTCAGTGGTCTTGCTGGGAGATAAAATGAAGGCAAGTAATTTCATAAAACACTAAAATTCCCATGGTGCAGTCATTGTGAAACTGCAAAAAAAAAAGCAAAACATTTTTGAAGACACATTTCAAATCTGTGGTAACAACAACAGAATAAGCAACTCAGTGAAAAATAAATGATTACTTATTAAATTAAAAATTATTATATTAAGGACATTTTTCTCTATTAAAAATTACAGAGGTTGGCAAAAGGTTTCACCTTTAGCTTTTTTAAAGGTGAAACCTTTTGCCAGCCTCTGTAATTGTTCATGATCAATTCAAATTTCTTCAGGCAAAAAGGGAACAGAAAGACATCTGAATAACATTTCTAATTATTTGTTCCCCAAAAGAAAGCAGAGATTGCTGTGGCCCCCCTGACCATCACCCTGGTGAGGGAGGAGGTCATCGACTTCTCCAAACCCTTCATGAGTCTGGGCATCTCCATCATGATCAAGAAGCCGCAGAAGTCCAAGCCAGGCGTGTTCTCCTTCCTGGACCCGCTGGCCTATGAGATCTGGATGTGCATCGTCTTCGCCTACATCGGTGTCAGCGTGGTGCTGTTCCTGGTGAGCCGCTTCAGCCCCTACGAGTGGCACACGGAGGAGCCTGAGGACGGTGCAGATGGACTACCCAGTGACCAGCCGCCGAATGAGTTCGGCATCTTCAACAGCCTCTGGTTCTCCCTGGGGGCCTTTATGCAACAGGGCTGTGACATTTCGCCCAGGTGGGTGGCCCTGAAAAGACCTCCGCTTTAGCTTTCTGCCCCTTAAGGCATGGTCCGAGCCAAAGAAAGTCCTGGAAAATCCCACACCTCCTCATTTATACCATTTATACTATAACTCTCTTGTGGGTACAACAGCTGAGCCTATGGTGGCTTTGAACGTACAACATTTTAGTCACTTTCTGGTCTTAGTTTGACTTTTTAGTCCGATGTGTCTCGTCATCTCAGCTTAATTCAGATACCCACCATCAGTGAGAGGAATTGGCCTTTCCTCCAAATTAGGGCTCCTTTTGTAATTAGTTATATATTCCTTCTATTCCAGCCAGGAGTTGAGCCCATTGGCTGTCGCTCCATTGAGCCCACACAGTCACACTGTCATAGTTCACACATCATCAGAACGAACAAACATCAAACTGAATGATGGCACATGATCAAGGTCTAAGGGTAGTAACACATAGTCAATAATAGCAGACTGAGATCACTTGTTATGTGTTCTGGGAGGTCACTTCTTCACACAAAGCAGAAATGTTCTTCCACTCATCCATCCGCATGGTAACCTGCAATTTGTTTTTTCCCCGTTTATAGACTTTGATCCCTATCCTGAGCAGTAGGCTGAATTTGCACAACGTATTCAGAATATCAAGACGAGCAAAGAAACTCATTCAAATCTACATATGAGATCATTAGACAAAAGCAAATTTTGTTGGCTTTGTTAATTTTGCCGTAAAGTGTTTCTGCAATCTGCTGCATATGTTTACGCTAATCATTAACGGTATAGCTGTCATTTTGTGTTATAATGTACAGATATTAGCTATGTGTGTGTGTGTGTGTGTGAGAGAGAGAGATTGTGTGTGTATACATGAGTGTGCTCTATCTGTGCCAGCCTCAGTGTCTCCCTTAGCTTCTTCATGCTTCTTGCTGGATGGTCACGTGACAAGATCTGCAGTCATGTCCAAAGTCACATCATGACTACATCCCTTTGTCCTATACGACTTTCCATTCGTCCTGCTTTTCCAATATGCTTTGGGTGGGTGGGTGGGTGTTGACCTGAAGCTGGAGATACGGGGTGAGGGGATGGTACCTTACCCATCTCATGGTGAGCAAATAAGTGTCAACATCCATATCTGTCGCACGAGTCAGACACTACAGCAGATCCATCGTTGTGTCCCGCCGGTCCGTAGCCCTTGGGGGTGGGGGGGTGGTCTCTGTGTAGCACACCCCGCTTCACCCGTCACGCTCGTAACAGCGGAGACCTCGCCTCTCTCGGTTCCTTTAAACAAAGAAAGACTGTATTTTTCAGCCCCCCAGAAAAGTGGCTCGTCACGTGACAGGACTCAGCACCACGCCAGGACTGCAAAGGTACTTAGAATGCTATCAAAATAATGGTGCCCCTCAGCCCTGGCATTGGCCGGACGCTGCAGAGGACCCATGATTTTGATGCAGTCATAGTAGACCTCTATTTTTATCCTTTTTGCTTTGTAGAGCCATAAGGATTCACACTTTTATTGAAATGATAAGGAATCACGCATAATGTTGCATCTTGAAAGGGAGGAAAATCACCCTTGGACAAGGTTCTGCGTACCTACCAGAGAGCGGGGATAAGATTTGGGTTAGGGTTAGGTTTAGGACTAGGTTTAGGGTTAGTGTCTGAGGAATGGCTCACTAATGCTTGAGCCACAGTAGGTGTACACTCATTCTCACTCAGGTAAAAGAGATCACTACTGAAGAGTTTGGTGGAATTCCCTATGTTTGTCTTAATTTCTTCTCCATGGTAATCACTTCACATTATAATTCAATGAGGACACTCCTGTACAATGCAAATGACCTCATGGCCTACAGGAATTGAACAGGATGATGTGTGATTGCAGTTTTGTTTGCATACAAAGCATTTATGGTCTAATTTCGTGTCTATATGGATTTAAGTGTATGAGGCTGACTTCACTTCTGAAATTCAGTCTGATTGGATTTATTCAGTCAGCAGTTGCCTCTAAATCCCCAAAAGCCTCCAAGTAAAAAGAACTCATTTCAGGTGATTTCATGCAATGACAAATTTAACACTCCTGTTTTTTTTTCCGCACTACATGGCCTATGGGCAGGGGTTGACCGTAATCACCCTGGAATGAAAATGTAGAAACACCTCAGTGGGATACAGACCTTGATTGTGCCAGGCTTGGGGCATAACAGAGCTGATTTCCTGCTATTACAGTGGGATACGGTAGCAGCCCATGGAACGGAGCGAGAGTAGCGTGGACCGTGCGTCAGATTTACTGCAAGCATTTGACGGTCGGCTCTGTTAGTCGATGGCTCTTTCCGCACTCTTGCACTGTTATGCTCTTTCTCAACCTGTCTCTAACCTGAACAGAGTGGATCAGTGATAGTAAGCAGGCTGCTCCCAGTGAGGGGCTCCACGACTGAGAGCTAACATTAGCTAAATCCTCTCCAAAGCCTGCCATCCCACTGCTTTTTAAATTATACTTCAAATGATTATTTTACTTCACTGTTTGACCTGGTCCAGATGTCCAGGTTCTTGTGTTTCTGATAAAGTTGTTCTGGTTTCGTCCATCGGTTCGCTGGTTGGGATTTTGAAGTCCGGATGCAATTCTTCTGATTTGCTTGCTGTAACCCTGGTTCCTTTTCAAAGTTTGTGTATTATGGACCATTTATTTATTGTACGTGTTCTTCTTATTCTATAAAAGGGTATCCAGGTCTATCTGGACACTCAACAATGTTAAGCAGATTTTCACTAGATTTTTACCGACTCCGAATTTCAGAAATGCTAACCATTTTACTGTGTATATTCTGTAAGCAAAGCACAGCTATTCTCTCTCTGACCAAAAGAAGGAGTGTAATGTGCTGCAGAGATTTCAGTCCCACCTCTTGTACCTTTTTCTCCTCCTTCAGTTTCTTTGAACAGCAGTCTATTTTTGTTTTGACAGCCTAGGGTTGAGTTTCGAAATTGTACATTTCTTGTAAGGTCCTCTGGCCTGGCCTGAGCTCACACGCTCACACCAAAGAAACACAACGTCCAGTTCTTGTTCTTTTTCATTTCCTTGGAGCATGTAAGGTGTTGCCTAATTCTCCAACTTGCAGCACTTTAGAGGTCACAGAATCATGTTGTAGCACAACTGTTCATCCATGTGGCTGTTATACAGTTCAGCTAATACAGTGACCTGGCTGACTGGATTACACTGAGCCAGGCGCTGTGTTCGACTGGTAGCTTACAGCTCCACTGATCCACCTCTTGCCCCCGTACTCTCACAGGTCCCTCTCTGGCCGCATCGTGGGTGGGGTCTGGTGGTTCTTCACCCTCATCATCATCTCTTCCTACACCGCCAACCTAGCTGCCTTCCTCACAGTCGAGAGGATGGTGTCCCCCATCGAAAGTGCGGAGGACCTGGCCAAGCAGACGGACATTGCTTACGGGACGCTGGACTCGGGGTCCACAAAAGAATTCTTCAGGGTGAGTGGCTCCATTTAAGAACATGGGAGTTGTAAGCTGAAAAGGCCGAACATGTTGAAAATGTTTGCACATCCTTGCTTTTGCCCTCGTTTTACGCAGGGTGAGGTTCACACCTTTGTGTGTGAGAGATAAGACCGAGAAGAAACACATCTTTCACGCACAGGCTGAAAATCTCGATAAAATATAGTATAATGTCTGGCCCAATAAAGAACAGGCTTTGAAGCCAAGCATCCTTGGTCTATTTGTCTGTGCTGAGGCTGTCGTGACCTCTAAACTGTCCCAGTGATACTGCAGACGCAGTGATACATCAGCATGCAAATGTGTTTCTGTGACACAGCATGTGTAAAAAAAAAAAAAAAAATGCGAGTGAGTGATGAGACGATGAAGAGAAGAAGAGAGAAGGGTGAGGGGGCTTTGGAGGCCTTGTGAGGGTAATGGCTCAACTGGTCCGAGGATGGAGAGCAGGCATGCTGTACCACAGGTTTAGGGCCTCATCAGACAGGAATACGCCTCCGTCGGGCCTGCGGCTGGAAGAAAAGAGGGGGAGGCTCGTATTTAACCAAGACCGGACTCACGAGTCATACCCAGGATGTCCATGTATTAAGAGACGAGTTAAACATCCACACTGGAGATATTAAATACATCAAAGTATGTTAGCAATATCATAAAATACATCTTCGATCATCAGCAGAGTAATGACTATATAAAAAAAATATATATGTACTTGTAAAAAAGGCTTGTCCCCCATCACAGAGATCAAAGATCGCTGTATATGAGAAGATGTGGAGCTACATGAAGTCGGCGGAGCCCACGGTGTTCACCAAGACGACGGCGGAGGGCGTGGCCCGGGTGCGCAAGTCCAAGGGGAAGTACGCATTCCTGCTGGAGTCCACCATGAACGAGTACACAGAGCAGCGCAAGCCCTGCGACACCATGAAGGTCGGGGGCAACCTGGACTCCAAGGGCTACGGCGTGGCCACGCCCAAGGGCTCACAGTTAAGGTGGGTGGAATAGTGTAACAATATGACACCGTGTTGTTATGGTATTCCACCTTCCCTGATGTGCCTCGTGTTTTCACCAAGCTCCCGTCGCGTTGTGCCGCGAGCGAGTGTGTGAATCTGTGTCTTTGAGTGAGTGTGGGTGAAAGTGTCTGCGAGTGTCACGGTGTGTGTGTGAGTGCATCTTTGTGTCTGTGAGTATTTCGGTGTGCATGAGTGCTTGTGTGTCTGTTAGTGTCTTGGTGAGTGTGACTGTTTGTGTGTGTCTGTGAGTGTTGCGGTGTGTATGAGTGTGTGTGTGTGTGTGTGTCTGTGAGTGTCTCGGTGTGTATGAGTGCTTGTGTGTATCTGTGAGTGTTGTGGTGTTTGTGAGTGTCTTGGTGTCTGAAAGTGCTTTTGTGTGACTGAGTATCACAATGTGTCTGAGTGCTCGTGTGTGTGTGTGAATGTGAATATATTGGTGTTTGTCTTCATATTCCCACTCTCTACAGAACATTACAAAGGTAATCATGCATTTACTTTGAATTTACTTTTTATATCAAAAGTGTTATTAATTTTGTAAGGACAGCTTCTCGTCTACAAATGGTTTCACACTGTCAATCCGTGTGAAAAAGAAACGGCACCATCTGACTCTGTACTCTAACCAGTCAGGTAAAGCTTGGCTGACCCTGTGGACCTCAACTGATCTTTTTCTGCTTGCATGTAGCATCACTGATTTTCATCCACCAGCAAATCAGATTTGACCAATCTCCTCAAGCATAATAAAACTTCTATGTCAGTGAGTCAGGTTCAGCCAATCATGTCGAGCATCATTTATGCTTCTGTGTCAGCGAATCAGATTTATACAATCCCCTTGAGTGCCATTAAAGCTTGTATGTCAGCAAATCAGGTTTAGCCAATCCCCTTGAGCAGCATTAATGCGTCTATATCAGCGAATCAGGGTTAGCCAATCTCCTGAAGCATTACTGACGTTCCGGTGCCTACTATGGTGACTTCTAACACATTTCCTGGACTGGATGTTGAGGTCTGAACCATATTTAATATCATCTGCCCAGGGCCCACTGAAGTATCCATCAATAAGCATCAACAATGGAGGAGGTCCAAGATACAGCATGGATATAAGTTGCTCACTAGGCAAAGGACAGATATGTCATTACTCTCAGTTTGCTAAAACATCTTAATGTTTAACACATTCTTTTTTTTCTTAACACAAACAGGGAGCAAACGCACTCCCTGATAATGATCACACAGAAGCACACAGAAGCAAGATACCTGTTTACTGTCTTTGGGTTTGCCTCAAATTTTGCTCATCCAAAACTTATTTTTTCTGGAGGAGAAGATCCTTCACTGTGTGATGGCTCCCACTACTGGCCAAACAGGGAATAACATTGTTATGTCCCTGGTTTCCCCAGAGCCCAAAATTATGTCACACTCAGATGGTGACTGTTATTCTACACAATAACCCTTTCATTTTGATTTTCTTCCTGCCTGAATGCTGTTATTTCTGTTGCTAAATGATCTTGAGAAGGCTTGCCGTTCACTCCGAAAAACCCTCTCTCTGAAAGACAGTTGCTATGCGGCGTATACTGTTGCTAGTCAAAGGAAGTTAAAATAAAGACTCTGAGCTGGAAATATGTTTCAAGCGAACAGTTACCCTCACATGTAGGCTCGTATCCCTAAGGGCTCCGCATCATGGTTACAATGTCAATGTGAAAAGTAAATAAGCGAGGGGGGAGTATGACGACTGGATGTCATTGAAATGAGGTGACCAGGCGAGAGAGGTTTATTCGGAGTGGGGGTGAGCAAGCCACCCCCCCCCCCCATCCTCCTATGATCACATTCTGACAAATATGTTTTATCGTTTCAAGAAGTGCTGTTAACCTCGCAGTATTAAAACTGAACGAACAAGGACTGTTGGACAAATTGAAAAACAAATGGTGGTACGACAAGGGCGAGTGTGGCAGCGGCGGAGGCGGTGAGAAGGTTAGCCTGCACGTCACCGAGCGCGGGTAAACAGTGAACGCGGTAACGGGGGCATCTGCCGTGACTTGGCCCCTGCACACGCCCGTGCCCCCCCCCCCCCCCCCCCCCC
>JAODLC010000052.1:6326361-6346351 GCA_026781145.1 Hippopotamyrus pictus | reverse complement strand
GCTAATCAGGTCCCCCCCCCCCCCCCCCCCCGGCTCTCTGCTCACGCAGACCGCGAGTACCGCCTTGGCCCAACTGACAAGCCGCGTTTATTACGCCTATAACGCTTCACGTATTCATCAAGTACCGTTCGGTACGTCATTTTTGGTTCGGTACACACAGTGAAACGAATGAACATAAAGTCGAAATATCGACCCATCTTAAAGCAAGGAGCGTCTGTATAGACTTACAAGGCCAAACTCGATACTAGAGAACAGATGGTATAGTTCATTATGGTTGTTTTATTATAGTTTTTTATTTATTTTACATAATTGTTTTTACAATGTGCAAATAAACATCTCTTAAGTTTTGTTATTCAGACATGCTGTTAGACACATTGCCTTTATATTGCAACGGTTCCCAGTTTGTGTTTGAAGTTTTAATAATAAGTAATTTAAAAACAAGTTTTGTCTGTTTTTATCTGCTGTATTGAAATTGCACCGAACCATGAGCCACAAACCGAGGTTGAGTTTCGTGTACCGTTAAACCCCTACTATTTACCTATACCTATATGGGCACAACATATACCACCAAATGCCTCTTAAGACCAGGGGCCAAACTTTTGGGAATTGGTTCTTTTGTAGTCAGGAGTGGACCCTTCTGATGTTGAGTAAGTTGAGATTTGGGAAGCTGTCAAATGTTGGCGCCCAGTGCAGTGTGGGACGCTCCGTGCAGTGTGGGACGCTCCGTGCAGTGTGGGACGCTCCGTGCAGTGTGGGACGCTCCGTGCAGTGTGGGACGCTCCGTGCAGTGTGGGACTGGGCAGTGGCTCTGCGGCACATTGTTGATATCGGCTGTGGCTGCTTTTAACAGTGCGCTGCTGTCCTCCTACCTGCTGGGGGAGTCATTGAACCTTCTTGGAAAACTGGGCTGCATCCTCAGTCTGCTGGGAAGCACCATAATGGTGATTCATGCTCCAGAAGAAGAAGAAGTCACCACTCTGCAGCAGATGGCTCAGAAACTCCTTGATCCTGGTAGATAAAATATACTGTGTATATATGTATGTCTGTCTGTGTGTCCAAATACACTATATGGACAAATGTATTGGGACAGCTGGCCATTACACCTACAGGAACCTTTATAACATCCCATTCTAAATCTATAAGGATCAATATGGAGTTGCCCCCCCCCCCCTTTGCAGCTATAACAGCTGCCACTCTTTTGGGAAGGCTTTCCACAAGATTTTGGAGTGTGTTTGTGGGAATTTTTGCTCGTTCATCCAGATGAATGATGCCTATGGATTTAGAATAGGATGTTATAAAAGTTCCTGTGGCTGTGATGACCAGGTGTCCCAATACATTTCCCATAGAGTGTATGTACATGTTGACCTATGTTTTCCATTCCATCAGTCATTAGTTCAAAGATAAGATTTGTGAGTTATGTGAATTTCATGACTGCAATGTACTCCTTTAGCAAACAATAAACTGGCAGACCTTAACATCCACCACAGGATGGAATTTCTAATTACATCTGAAAATCACAACCGTTATGTCATATATTCAACTTCCCATGTGATTCAAAGTACTTCTGAAGACCTTGGTTTTGCTTCATTGAGAAGACCATTGATGACTTAATATTGTTATCCATTTAGTGATTCTTTCCTTGAATTATTTGAAACAGTTAAGTTAGACCCAGTAGTAGGACTTCGAGTGTGTGAACTGGGAGCTGCATATAGATCCAGGAGAAGGTACTTTAGATAATCAGCTGCATGATCATTGGAGAGCTGATGACATTCCCTTCAGCTCTACACCATCTCAGCAGACTTGGGTCATCTTTGGTGAATTTATGTAGCTGAAAAAAGGTCAATACCTGCACTGTAAAATTTCAATAACGTAACACAATGCATATTTAATAAATTATAAAAATACTGCGAAATATTAGGCTTCTCTGCTGGTCCAAATGTCAGATATTAAATATCGTGTCATATGCAGCTTTTTGATGAATAATGTCACAACCAAATAACTGCATATTTATGCATATTTCCCATAACCAGGAAATAAGAGGTTTGCTTACTGTGGCGCACGTCGACCTTTCGCAGGTCTTCCACCAAGAACCTCCCTAATCTGTCGTTGCCGTTTCTCCACAGGTTTCCTGGTCTACGCCAGCATCCTACTGGTGGCCTGTCTGATTCTGATCTTCTACTTCTCTCCACGCGTCGGTCAGACCAACATCTTGGTGTACATTGGTATCTGTTCCTTGCTTGGCGCCTTCACAGTCTCCTCCGTCAAAGGCTTGGGCATCGCCATCCGTACCACCTTCTCCGACCCTACGGTCCTGCGTCAGCCGCTCACTTGGGTTCTTCTGTGTTCGCTGGTGGTCTCCATCATCACACAGGTCAACTTCCTGAACAAGTCCCTGGACATTTTCAACACGCTGCTGGTCTACCCCATCTACTATGTCTTCTTCACCACCGTGGTGCTGACCACCTCCGTCATTCTCTTCAAGGAGTGGGGTGCCATGTCCGGCGTTGACGTGGTGGGCACCATCTGCGGGTTCCTTGTCATTGTTCTAGGAGTGGGCATGTTGCATATCCTGCGGGATGTGAACGTTACGCTGAGCAGCCTGAGAAGCAGCATCCGCGTGCAGCGAGGTGAGACGCAGAAGGACAGAGTGGAGGACAAACGTGTCCTTATAGAGAACATAGACTTTTTGTCTCCTGTAAAGGACGACGCACCGCGGGTCTTTATCATCAGCTGAGCGGCATTTGATGAACCGTGAAGCTATTTTAATGTAAATATGTGAGCTTCGCTCTTTGCTCTAGCTTAGCGTCCTGCTACTGCTGATGGCTTTTGCCAGTGAAGCATGACAGCATTTGTAGCACTGCTTCATCGTGATAGATGCAACCCCCGCAGCCATAGGTATTTCCATTATTCTGATGTCTAGTGAATATATTTAGGTCATTTGTTTGACTGTTGTTTATAGACATGTTAGGGGTTTTCCTACCAAATCTGGCAAACTAATTGCATCTTCTCAGACTGAGAGATCTGATTAGTTTGAACTGGTTTTTGCGCTAACCTAACATTCACTGTGGATATGCTGGCTAGCTCTTTCTCCCAGTAAATTTAACACTTTTTAATTTGTACAGATTTTCGTAAGGAAACATATTTGAGAATACCACAGGTGTGTCTTCTTTGCATAAGTATATGTCCATTTAATTGTTTATGATACTAATGTTCATTGTTTGCTTATGTATGTTATGTACTGTCAAAAAACACTAGATTTATATGTCCCTTCCTGACTTTTAATATGTAGCACTATATATTTTATGGAGGACAAAATATTTTTAAGGAATGAATTTTACACAGAGCAAATCTATTTTTATTCTTTCACGTTTCATCTACCTGTACCTACAATTATGTCGCTAATTGCAGCATATGAATTCAGAAAAGGTATTTTTTTTATCTTAGATAATGGCATTTCTTTCCAAGTTGTTTGTAGGGTTTTTCCAATTTGCAGACAATAACAAAAACATTTCAGTTTTGAAGTCTTAAAGGCATAATTCTTGTCATTTTGGGAGCATATATGTAAAATCTGTTTAACAACTTGCAAAGTTAAATGAGATGAGGGCTCAAACTGTGGATGTTTATATTTGTAACTGAATGTATCTAAATGAGAGCCCAGTGGATCTTTTGAATACTTTGTATGTATTTTTATTAATTTTCTGAAAACAATGTATATTGTCTCCCCTTTGAATTGTGCAAAATTTAGCAGATTTAGATGTTATGTTTGTGTAACACATTTCCAGAATATTCCTGCTTCATTGTGGTTTGGGATTCATTGATACGGTCATTATTTTATTTGCCTATAAAACCAGTTTCATTTTGGTGATAGTGATTTATTTATTCCAACTATAAGTAATCAGACTGTTGCAATTGCAGCAGCTTGAGACAAGTGAAAACAGGTGCCCCCTTGTGGGCACAAGTTGTCATGAGGGTGTTCTCCATCCATCCATCCATCCATCCATCCATCCATCAATTTCCTGGAACCACTTACTCTCTACATGGTCGGGGGTGCTCCAGGGCAGGGAACAACCCATCTCATACAGCATTCACTCACCCACGCGCAATTTGGTAACTCCAATCAGCCTCAGGATGTTTTTGTAGGGGGGAGACCGGAGTACCTGGAAGAAACCCCACGACGACACGGGGAGAACATGCAAACTCCACGCATGTAGAACTAGAAACTCACCAGAGACTTAAACCCAGGTCCCAGAGGTGGGAGGCAACAGTGCTGACGACTGTGCCTCCTCCACCTGTGTTTTCATCCATTAAAATATTTGCACAGGATAGCCACCTTGTGCTTTCGCTGTGAACTGTGTCGTGATAGTTTGTCACAGCTTGTAATGCGTACAGGATCCTTGTACGTGTGACTGCCGAGAAGTGAAGCCAGGCAAAAACGATCCTGTGTTTTAATTGACTTTTATTTTTTAACAAAAATAAACGCCGGGATCGCCTGTAATTTTCATTTTCACGGCGTGATTACGTGTGAATTCTTGCAGAGGTGAGTGTCGTCGTTAACGTCGGTGGCTGTGGAGGCGCGGGCGTCCCAGGTCTCAGTCCCAGGTCTCAGTCCCAGGTCTCAGTTACAGTATTTCTCCAGGTCAAAAATATTGCATGGCTTGTGACAGCACTGCTCCACGATCCCCCTCTTCACCTTCATCTCCGCCTGCTCTTTGTAGCGGTACTCATCAGCTTCATTCTCTGGGCCTGATTTTGGAGATAGGAAGCCTGCAGGGATCAAGATTAGCCTAGAATATCGCTCACCAGGTGCAAAGAATTGATTATAATTGTACCTTTTAATAAGAAATGCTCTAGGGGGGGCGGTCATTCGGGACTCATTTAAATTTAACGCTTTTCTTGCTGAAGCGTTGCTTTATAAATTGGCCATTTACTTCTATTGACAATGCTTAAATATATGACGAGCAATGTTAATGCATTTTAAGTACAGAATATTTGCTTAAGGTAAGTGTGGTTTACTCGTTAGACCTTGAATTTAACTGAAAGTTCTGTGTTGAGACGACTAAAAACAGGCTGATGTGGCTAAACGTGTCAAAGTCGGTGTCATCTTACCAAGTAGGGAGTCCACATCTCTCTTAGTGTCGGGGTTGAAGAAGAAGCCGCGTTCCCCACACACCAGGAAGAGCGCCTCCACCAGGTGGGAGCCACACAGGTGCTGGTTGGAGGCGGCGTCGGCCCCCGGGGAGGACAGCGCCAGCAGCAGGAGCAGAGGGAACGCCTGAAGCCATGCCGCCATGACGCTGGGGAGCTGAGAGGTGAGACGCTCGTTTACACATCCCTGTTCGCTTGCACATCCCTGTTCGTTTGCACATCTCTGCTCGTTTGCACACCCCCGCTTGTTTACTGCACCAAACGAGCCTCTCCCTGCCCTGAGGAAACATCCAGAGTTTGAGCTTGGGGACCAAATCAGACGGTACAGAGGCCCTCGGCTGCCCGGATTCAGACGTTTATCAAAAGGACCTGGAGAGCGGCGAACATTTTAAATTGGCCCAGCAGTGCTCCTGCTTTGGGAACGAGCGGAAATCGTGTTTTAAGGATGATGTCTTGTGTTATATTAGCACTAAAGCACTTTTCTCTACTTACTGAAAACATTCTGCTTTCCTGTCAGATTCTTCACCTGTACATTTGGATCAGGGGGATTTAGGAGACAGAAACTCAATGTGGAAATATGTGTTTCACGGGCAATTTAGAGTCAGAAGAAACAACACAAATAATGCAGGAAGCAAAAAAGCACAGGACTATTTTTACAGAGTTTTGCACAGTTGTTTTCTTCTTCTTCTACTTCTTCTTCTTCTTAAAGAAAGAGTCAGATATAATAAGCGTGGGGAGATGTTTCTCCTTACCTGGACTTGAGTGCTGCTGGTGGTGTTGCTGCAGGAAATCGGTGAAGGTGTAGGTGGTTGAGGCAGAGCCCCTCGGATTTTCTCTATTTATACATCCCGCGGGGCTCCCGTGTTTGTCTCTATAAGGGGAGGGGGGGGACAAAGTAAATAAACCCGAAGTGGAAATTTGCGATCTTCGTAAATGGTTTCCTTCGCGAAATGCTTCGTTAGCCATGTTTGTCTTGCTAAATGGCATTTCTGGCGCACGGCACTTAGCTGCTCGCTGCGTACAAGGCGGACGGTGCCCGCAACTGCGCCACCTGTCTCTCAATTAGCCCCAAGTAACAGGGCAAATATTTAGTTTTTAGCTTGAATACGGTGCTCGGGCAAGCAGATGGCTAATAAGGAGCGTTTAGGTTAATGTGTCCTGATCACCTCCTGTGGTTGGAGGTAAAAGGGCGTAATACAAAACTGTTCGTTCTTGGGACACTTTGATGCGAGGGGTCGTCATGTCAGTGTCGCTAATCAGTGATTGATCGCATTAGGGAGACGGCGACGCTGTTAATTAAGCATATTGGCGTCTGACACCAACCACTGCAAAGCGACCCGTACTTTTTAATCTTAGAGTGTAAAAAGCGGCAATGCAGTAAACGAATGTTTAACTTCGAATGAAATGGAAAAGGAGACGTTTTAGTATGTCCGGGAAAAAAAGAATATTTTAACAAAAATCCTTTTGAACTCAAGCGTGGCATGAAATGCAACGTGTCATTAATATTACAAGATAACACACAGGAAAAGGCGTAAGGGAGAGTTGTACATTGAGGGGGACACAATTAACTTATCAGTTTAAAGTCAAAGGTCTTCTTTTGGGGGGGGGGGGGTGGTGTAATGAAGCCAAATTAAGTATTGTGGGGTATACGTTCCTATACGGCCCTGCACACAGATCAGTCTTAAGGCAGAATATGGAACATTATCCAATTAAGTAAATGTAGGCCCATTTCGATATAAAGGTCTATCCCCTTCAATAACAGGTGAAAGAATGCTTAATTAATATAGCAGTACTTAAACATTATTCTGGATTTCCATGTTTCAATTTTTGTTTCAGCTCACAAAGAGGAAATTTCCGAAACTCAGGCCATTTGTTGTGTTTTTGAGGAAACCGCCAATGACCTAAAATCAGGCTTACTCATATGTTACAATGTTGGTAACCAAAACGCACTAGCACTGTCCCCGTGTGATCCAATGAAGGACTTCCTTTGATTTTCGAAAACGAAGTCCAATGAAATTCTCTCAGACAAACCCCATGGACTGAACGAGATTTGGAAATTCGCTCTTTAATCGTTGCTCGTCAGAGCGGGACTGTCTTGACCTGTTTTTGCAGCAGCATGCACAGCAGTGAAAAACATCTGCTTTATGTGGTAAGACTGCTGGGACAATGTATTTAAGGGTATTTGCTACTGTTCTGCCAAGTATGGCACAGTAAATACCCCAAAAAAACAGCCCATAAAGCATCAAGAAATATATTTACAACTGTTTCCCATGACATTACTCTGGATGAACTACCGTTATCCGATAAAAATGCGAATTATTGACTTTAAAATTTGTATCTCCATTCATGGGTGTAAAGTGCTTGTGTTAAAGTGTCTGAAAGAATGCATTTCATTTATGATATACACATTTTCATAATATTGTGCATTTTGTACTTAGATGAGCTGAGAAATATCAATAAATCAGAAACCTTTATTTAACCTTATTCAGTATGTATAAGGAATTTGTTGAAGTGGTAGAGATTTAAACATTGGCTACTTTCAAGATAAAAAAAAATACGGTAATTCAGGTCCAGAAAGTAAAAATCCTGACCAAGATTTTGTTTCAACCAACCAGTGGAGCATAAAGACTCATAGTCACAGAGTACTCAACTGGGCGGTTGAAACAAAATCCCGGTCTGGACTTTTACTCTCTGGACCTGAATTACCCACCGTTGACAGGGGGAAATGGAGAATAAGAAGACGTGCTATTATTAAACAAATAATCATGTAAGTGTGTATATATGTGTGTTTGGAGCACGTGCAAATAAGTTACGGAGTGTAAAATACAATGGGCAGAAAGGTGGCATTTCAGGGGACCTCATTTAGGGGGACGGCGACCTGGGGGAAGAAGCTGTTTGCCAGCCAGTCGTCCTTGAACTTGGGGCTCTTGGTTTAAAAGGGGGACACTGAGGAAAAGATGATCGGAGAGAGGGAGGTCAGATATGATCCTAGATAAGTATACAGGACTTAAAGTGGGTTCTATAAAGTACTGTATAATAATGTATAGTGCACTTTATCACTACTGTATTTCATGTTGATAATGTTTTACCATGTGTAACTAAATGAAAATCATGTTATATAAGGAATCTGAGGATGGCTTGCTATTATAGCGGTTTCGGTCTTGGAACGTACCACTCGCGGATACGGGGGGGCTACTGTACTTCATAGAAAACTATTTTGTTATATTTGCAGAATGATCTGAAATATTGTTCTGAAATATTTCAGATGGGAATATGGTGCAGTCTGCCTCAACTTCTGTGCATCATAGTTTTTTTTTATTTGTTTGTCTGTTCAGATGTTACCGTTTTGGTCAATGACTGCTTGTATGAATTCAAAGCAAAGTTTTAAGAGGAGGAGCAAAGTTTTGAGGGGAAGAGTGATGCCCATGGGCTGGTGAATGATGACCGGGGAGGTCTCGGCGCTCCGTGCGATCAGCACTTTGGTCCGCGGGGCTCATTCTTCATGTCGCAAGCTCGGCGTCTCGTGGACCGATAGCGATAAGACGGGGTGGATGGCAGCAGCACAGTGTTCCTCCATTAAACATCCAGATGAGAATCCCGCCTGATTTACGGAGAGCAGCGTCCTACGCGCCGTTCCAGGATGTCACGCAGATTCCCGGCCGTGCTCAGATCTGAGGGCTGCGGCGTGCGGATTAACTCCATGTTGCGCTCGTCAAACCAATTTGGTGCTGCGCGCAAATCCATCCTAGCAGCAAAATAATAATAAAAAATGCTACGGTGATGGTTTAGTCTCAATTAGTATTAATCAATCCTCCTGAGGGACAGAGTTCCTCCAGATTACACTGGAAATGCACTCTGACTACAAAGACCCCTAAAATCACACACTTCGGGCTGCATATTTATTTATGCTTGTGCTGTACATGCACTTGTCTGGATGTTCAAAGTAAGGTGAATGATGGTCAGTTCGACAATATTAGTCCCCCGTTGCTCTGCAGTCAGTTGACTCTGCTCTCTGCGCCTCTCTGAGTGGTGGTGTTTGACTCCACAGGGTATATGGCCTGTACTTGCAGGGTCGCCAGTTTTAGTGCTGTCGCATGCACAGTAATGTCACTTCGGGCCCTTAAACAAAACCCTTAATCCCTAATTGCTCCTGGCACTGTCTGACCCTTGGTACATTGTATTACGTTTTCATATTTAGCAGATACTTTCGTCCAGAGCGACATAGAAGTGAGACAAATAGCACAATAGCACAACACAAAAATCCATGGAGTCGGCTAGGCTGAGCTTTCAGTGAAAGCCCAGGTACAGGTGTAAGCGGGACTGGAAACAGGGTCTACACAGCAACTTCTAACAAAGGAAGAGTACCTCTGGATAATTATGCAAAATAAATTTAATATAATGCACCATTAGTCGATCCACCATTACTGATTGAGTGTCTGGCGTCTGCCCCCCCTCAACAATGAGTCATTGATGTTCCCAGAAGGCCTGATGAGTCACTGCATGCTCATTGGCTGGGTCAGGAAGGCGCGCGCAGCCTGCTGACCTCCGGGGGCAGACTTGTTCAGCTTCACGACCCCAGAGTGTGATCTGAGGCCGACTCTTTTAAAGTCACTGATAGCCATGATGGCCACAGGGCAGAGTTTGTTCTGAACAGATCGGACCCAGCAGGAACAGCTGCCTCTGCTGGGTTTATTTGTTTGTTTTTCGTTCCTGTTCCTGTTCTGTCGTTTGTGTGACAATAGGACGCCCGTTTTAGGTTTTTCAGCTAAACCTGACAAACAAATTTAATATCCAGCTGAGATGAAATATTTAACACTGCGGCATTCGAACTCGCATTTGCATTCCTCCGTTTCGGTACCGGTGGCTGACGGATGTTTCCTGTCGTTATGCCATCGAGCTGTTTGTCTGCGTATAACTTATTTTGCTAACTCGCGCATAATTGATGTGAAACCTTCATTTAACATTATCATAGATATACCTTTCTTTGAGAAATGTGATACCATGTAGCAATTTCATGAAATATTGACATCTCTAATATGATTATACTGTATGTTATATACTATAAAAGACAGCAATTCCACTTAATTTTTAAAATATATTTTGAAGGATATACAATATGTTGGTTTTTTTCCGTTTTATGGAAAAGTGAGGGGTATTTTTTTACGTTTTATTTGTAGGCAGTGTATTCCCATCATAAGAATGCATTGTTATAGATTCATTACCTGTGATGGATGGATACATTTGTATCACTACTGCTGACGTGGGGATTTGCAGAAATTATTTCCTAACCGTGCCATTTGTCATTTCCCGGGTAATTGCATGTTGCTGTGGATTCTAACAGACTTTGCACAGTGGTTCCGCTTCCACGTTCACGTGGTTGGAGTTCCGTGCCAATTGACAAACATTTCACTTAATGCTAAACTGGGGATGTAATATACATTCAGTATATATTTCACTACTCATTTGTGTTACGCTCTGTGAGGTTTCGCTGCACTAAATTTGAACTTGGTTGGGCGGGGGGGTTGGCTTTTACGGAGAATAAGCAGTGACATTCTCTGAAATGCACAGAGCACACGGGAAACGTTGCGGAGGGTAACAGGCTGAAGCTGATTGGCTGGTGATAAAGAGCGTAAGGGTAACCGAACATTTACCTGAGAGGCGGAGTGGAGAGTTCCTCGATTTGTTTGGCACTCAGATGCGGCATCTGTCACCAGTAGCAGACGTCAGAATTTTAACAGAAAATATCTCAAACGTAACCCTGGGGATACTTAGGGATGAGGTTCTCTGTCACCCCCCCGTCTCCGCAATGCTAGCTAATTAGCATAACATGCTTCTTCACCATCTCCTAATTAAAGAACGTTTAATATTTAGTGTAGTAACTGTGTGTGGCCTAGAGGGGGCCCCCACGGGAAATGTTTGGTTTTCAGGATGGTAAACACCACGGCTGCAGCCACGAAATGCAGGTGTCTCGAGTACCGTGCATGAGTGTGACAGAGAGAGTATGAGAATGCGTGTCCATATTTATGTGGATTGCATTCGCGAAGGAGGGGACAAACTACGGTGCGGATGGGAAGAGAGCCAGTGAGGCTATACAGCTTCTTAATAATCCTGCTGTTGTTTACCCCATAAGTTCTACAGTATGACTCTATTGTGGTGATTGTAACAGCTGCAGCCGCTATACAGCAGGGCGAAAATGCTCCCCTGTGTCTCCTTATTGTCTATCCTGCGTTTTCATCCATTAAGATATTTACAGAGGGTGGCGCTCGGCGCTCCCGTATCGCACACAGACCTCTGTTTGCTTTCCTGGTGACCTGGGTCCTCGTAGTTTGTAATAGGCTGTATTAGACATATGGGCACTGAAGCAGAATCTGCGTTTAAAAGAGCGTCGTCTCCATAAGCCTCGGGGAAATTATTGCATTTGTACCAGAGCCTGCTGTCACCGAAATAGATCTTTAGTATGCACAATGATTATTGTGCAATATGGAGTACAGCAGTCATATTTAATTTTTTTTATTGTTGTTTTTAAGCACGGTCTTGTGATATCCTTGCAATAACAGCAATATGGTAAAAGCAGAGCCTCCCTAGAGCAAACAATGCTGTATCTATTGTGAGTACAGGTCCATTGAAATTGTTCAGTTTTTGCCTGTCCTGCCTTTGCGTGTCTATCCCCTTGGAAATATACGGTTGACATACAGTGAAGATTGGGGTTGAATCAGAGGGTCAGGCCATTTATCTGTCGTTCCTGGAGCATTTTGGGGTGGGAGGAGGTAAAAGCCCAAAGAAGATGTGACTGTTCTGCTGAGGATGGGACTCAAACCGGCGACCTTCTGATCACAGGCACAGAGGCCTAACCGGCTGAGTCACACAGCGCCCCCAAGTGGTGATGCTGGGCACTCTACTGCTGACCTATATCTGCTTCGAAACGCGATCAACACAACAGCATGGCTTGTCGCAGCATTCTGCAAAATAAGGGGGTGATGTAAATAACGATGACATGGAACATGGGTAAATACCTACAATGGTCCCCAATGATGAATTTGCTTCTTTAACTATACAGTACGAGTCATACTGTTGGTATGTAACAATACAGTATGGATAGTAGTTCTGCTGCTGGGAACAAAGTTGGCAAACTGATGGAATGATCTCAGTAGGTGTGTAGAAGCCGTCTTGCGCAGTAGGGAGTCCACATCTCTCTTAGTGTCGGGGTTGAAGAAGAAGCCGCGTTCCCCACACACCAGGAAGAGCGCCTCCACCAGGTGGGAGCCACACAGGTGCTGGTTGGAGGCGGCGTCGGCCCCGGGGAGGACAGCGCCAGCAGAGGGAGCGCCTGAAGCCATGCCGCCATGACGCTGGGGAGCTGAGAGGTGAGACGCTCGTTTACACATCCCTGTTAGTTTGCACATTCCCGCTCGTTTGCACATCCCTGCTCGTTTACCTGAGGAAACATCCAGAGTTTGAGCTCGGGGACCAGATCAGACGGTACAGAGGCCCTCGGCTGCCCGAATTCGGACGTTCCTTAAAAGGATCGAGAGAGTGGCACACACTTAAAATTGACCCATTAGTGCTATTCTCTGATTAAAAATAATCCTTTCTAGGAGATTCTTCATCCATTTTCAGTCATATCTGGGTTAGATTACTTTTCCTAAGCAACCGTGAACAATTGTGTGTTTTCCTCATCTAGTGAGACTGGAAATACTCGTGATTAAATTCCCCAGTATTCAAGAGGAAATGATGCCAAAAAGGACGGATCTTGTTTCCCGCTCCTTTTTCACGAAATTTTCAAACATTGGTTTAAACTAAGAATGAGGAAATGTTGTCATTCCCGTGGTGTTGATGGAAAGCTTACGGACGGGGATATGCTGTGGACAGGTCCCGCACAATCTCACCTCACATGGTGTTTATGGAGCAGCAGAAAGAAAGGCTCTGCTCGTTTGTCCTGGTAAACAAAGTGAGGCTGCAGTGGATCACCAGTTTAGGCCCAAGTTCTGTGAGTTACCTGCTTATTATTTGCCGAATGAATGCGGAGATGCATTTGTGTGGTGACCCTGGCTTTCGGTGTACCTCATTACCTACAACTACCTCAGCATTCACATGATTCTTCCAGTACCTTTTATATATTGCTTGTGTGTGTGCGTGTTTTGCAAATTTATAAAATGTCTTTCAAATAAGAATTTAGTAGATTTGTTTTTGTTTTTACAAACAGCTAAATATTTTGGAGAGAAAGAACTGAAAGGCAGACACCGTGGAGGCGGAGGGACCCTAACCCATCACATACCTCTGTTTAATCCGTATTTATTTTTATCGTACATCTTTTTGACGATTTTCCTTATTGTGTGCGTAACCTACCCTGCAGTCCCCCGAAGTGCCACTAGGTGCTACCCTTCTCACACGGCCAAGCTCAGCCTGTTTTTCTTAATCGCCGTCGCTTAAATGCATTTCCAAAAAAGGAAAATGACATTTAAATACCGTTTCGAAGTTTGCAGAGTAAGTCTGGCTAATTTCATTCGGTTTTGTCAAAATAAGCTGTAACTGTAGAACAAAAAGACCCGCGGATTCTATAAAAACCCAGGTACGTTGCCGTACCTTGGGGCTCTAGAACAGCTATTTACTCTGGGTTGTTCGGCTGATGCATTTACATTCCGATGGGTGATTCTGGTTAACTGTCTTGCTCATCTATGGGACTTTACATTATAACCCTCAGCCCTTTAGTTACCTGCCCTACTGCTGACTATCTCCTCTGTCCTGCCAGAAAGCCGATTCCCCATCTGCCCACAAGACAAGATAATGACAGGAAAAGTCTGAGCCTGAAGAAGATCGGGGTCTGGCTGGGGAACTGCAGAAAAAGGTAGTCTTCAGCAGGTACTTATTATGATTGATATTAATTATAACTGCCGCAAATAGGAAGCAGAGGATTGTGGGATTACTGAAGAGCAAAGCGGGGCAGAATATAATTGCTTTTATTCTCTCAGGGAATGGATGGGGAGACGCGGGAGGGCCGGTCGATATCTGGGGATCTCCCTAATGAGGCGTCGTACATATCGTAGGTTAATCGATATTTGCAGATCGGCCGGGGTACAGCGCGCGGCTGTCTGGTTCCGGGAGACGGGGCGAATCAGGGACTGGACCGGGAACGAGTTGGCATGAGGCAGGGGAGAATTTGTCAAAAGCAAGGAGAGAAGGAGCAACTCTACCAAAAAAAAAAAGAAAAGAAAAGAAACTTGGCAGAGAAGCATCGACCTTCCACCTCCGTGAGGATATATAAAAGAGTGCATCCGAAAACTAGGATCCCTACGAGAACCGAGCGAGGCACTCAGCGCAAATGAAGGCGGCGTGCGTGACTAATACTGATCTCCGATGCGCAAGGCGCATGAAAGCCCACGAGCCCTGAGTCACGCACGGCGCCCGGTGACTCCGGGATGACCACTGCGCCTCCAGCAGGCCGTGACTCTCAATCCGCTAGAAGTTTGTCTCAAGAAGCCGGAGTCCTTATTATTCTAGTAACATACAGGGCCCTGCCTACTTAATGCCATTCAACCACAACTTAAAAACAAGCAGGATGCCTCTCTGTTCCCCGGTGTTCATAAGTCCATCCCCTGCCCGTCAGAGTCACCCCTGTACCTCGTACAGAAATGCCGCGAGTGTCTTTTACATTTCCCTATAAAAATGAGGCATACATATGCATTGTTTGTGAGAGTAACGAGGCAGATTCCATTGAATGCATAATATACTGTAGGTTTATTACGAAGGAAGGCAATCGTGGTGATTGTACTGCGTTTGTTATATGCAGTTACAGCAGGATGAGGTCACGTGGCCCATTACTCACGCTATACCTACAGTTATACATATAATTATAACAATGATTCTAACGCATTTGCATAAGTATTTATTTAGTCCAATGTATTTATATTTACATGCTTTAGTGCGGAGGAAGTATGTGATTTGATTACAAATGTACATTTATAGAAATGAGACATATGCAATTATCGTGCCATTTCATTTATTGGAGAAGAATGGCAAATGTCCTCCATCTGTCTCGGGAGGAAGAATCTCTCTGTTTACTGTGTGATTCCCCCCAGTGACCAAGAGCAGATCAAAGACAGCTACCCAGAGACCTGCACACACACCTGCAGGTTCCCGGTTTCCCCCAAACCCAGCAAAACTTATTTTTTTTTAGTAATGTTCCCCTCCACACCAATCACAAAGTGTCTATCAAATATGCTGACATTTCATTTGCCCCCCCCCTCCCCCCATCTTATTCTGCAAAAGCAGAGAGCCACGCAGAGCCCGTCTGATATACTGTGCCTTATCTTTAAAAAAAAGGGTGACATTTAAGGACAGCCAAAAAGATGACACTTCTTCTTCAACAGTTTAACAAAATGAAATCTTATTTACGTGCATGAAGTGTAATTCAAACTTGAAAGCTATTGTGTGCAACAATAGAGCCCAAAAATGTCTATGCATAGATGTAACAATGCAGGATCTGTATTAAATAAAATGCATGCCGCATGTTGACCGGGCATGACCACACAAAGACAGGGCTGGGCCCTTGAAATTTTTACCAAATCCCCACCCCTACTCACTCATGGGCGCCCCCTAGTGACATGGAGGCTGGAGTGCAGATGGACACCCCAGAATAGCATGTTTTATTTGTGATAATTTTGAGAAATAGGGCAGAGAGACACACCCATTGAAACGTCAGAAAAAAAAGAGGGATTAGTGGTAGAAATGGCCAGATGACGCGTCATGAACCATCCGCTGTATTATTTTACCCCACTAGATGGCGCTCATGGTTTGCTTTGTGCCCTTTTTTGAATGGAGAGCACCATCTACTGGGGTCAGAAAATACAGCAAATTGTTCAGGTACCTTCATTAGTTTGTTTCCTGCTGCGTCAGTGGGGTGTTTCTTCCACAGGTGGCCAATCGTGTCCTGCATCTCCCGGAGTAAAGGTCCACAGGCAGCAGGCCCGTCTAGGTGGTCCTCCTTAGCACTTCCTGTTATCAAGGGAAGCGGGACCACCAGCAAATGGCTCCCAGCTCTCTCTCCTCCTCTCTGTGGTCCTGTACACTATCCAGGGGGATTTGGTGGATAGCTGTACACCTGCGCCACTGCAGTGCAGTCTAATTGTTATTTATTTTATCCCTTAGTTTCGAATTTCTCAGGATCTCTAACAGGCCGGGGGAAGCCGCTTAACCTAACACCGCACTATAAGAGTCTAACTGTTGCTTTTGGACACCGAGAGCTTCAGATCCCTACAAGTTACAAGTGGATGAAAACAGAAGCTAAGGTACATTAAACAACGGTAATGTAAATGTAATGACGGTAATGTAAATTGTGTTAAATGGGAAATGTGATGGTACATTGAGGCCATGTCAACCACCACTCAAACCACGCATTTGCCCCCGAGGTTTAGGCCCCCTGTTGATCACAGGCAGTCACTACATGGGCAGAGTGGGAGGGGCTCTGGAAACAACAAACATCCCCCTGACTGGGGCTTGCTGTGCCTTCACACCCCCAGCACTATGGATTCTTGTCCTGCCCTGGAGCCTGGGGCATATAGAGGGGTGGGACCAGAGGGGCGTAGGCCCCAGCTGATTGGCTCTCCCCCTGTCACTCATTGATTCAAAACACATGATTGGATAATGATAAAGTTGGCCCCAATATATAAATTACGCTCTTGCTTCTTCCCCCCACTTTAAAAAAATCTTTTTTTTAAGCCTGTCTTGTGGACCAGTATCCTGTCTGGTGCTTCTTATTATTATTAATAATAATAATAATAATAATAATAATAATAATAATACATTTATTTTATATAGTGCTTTTCTAGATACTCAAAGTCACTTTAAAAAAGGCAAATCAGAGAAACAGAAACACACACAGGACATAACAAACAGGACAAAGTTCTGTCTTAGGAAACGATTCAGGATTGCTACGCACCGGATATGCAGTTATGGATTAATGGATGGGTCACAACCCAATGAGAAACAATGTTAGTTTGTTGCTGGTTACAGCGCAAGATAACTGAATTTTGTTGTTTGTTAATTTGAATATAATATCACAAATATGTTATGAAGAAACTGGTCTCACTAATTCAGTTTTAAGGCAGGGTGAGGTATAAAATATCCACATCTTGCTTACATTAAATTATATTTATTTTTTTAAATATTCGGGTTTATTCTGTCCGAAGCCTCAGCACCAATAGGCTATAATCTGTAGGCAGCGTTCCTGGTTGTCTTGCAATACGTTTAAGATCGGCGCGAATTGCGGCATTCGTTTCCCGGGTGACGGGGAAAAGGCTCCGTCTGCCATTTTTTTCCCGACCATCACTCAAGGCGTAATAGGGGAATTGCGGCTGGCGCTGACCCTCACAGCTGCTGTGTGATAAACTGCCACTCCTGGCCGCTCTGCCCGCCAGCGTTAACGCGATAGTGTCAGGACGCCGCCTCCATCCACACTTTGTACTTGACAAGCTGCGGGGAAGAAAACGCAAAGTGCTCCCGAAGCCTTTCTGCTCCTTTGTTTTAGAATAATGGCAGAATTAATTTAAACGTATACACGGGAATTATGTTTGTGGACACGTATACGCATGTAATAAATCTCACTAAAGTTTCACTTTTTACGCCTTAAAAGGTTAATAATCTACTTATGATAAAACAAATATTTTGTAACGTACATTTGTGTTGTGTTGTGATGGAAATCCAAGCCGCCTAATGGTATTAAGACATATTTCGGTCTGGATTTGTATTTGAAAGCTATGGAGAATTAAAATATAGAAAATATAGAATAGAGAATTTGGGGAAGTTATCTATCCATCCATTTTTAGTAAATCTTATGCTGCTAGATCGACCACGGTCATCGACAGACTGCTTAATTGTACAGGACATAAAGACGGATATGCAGCGAAGAATTTCACTCTGCAAATAATTACTTTTCTTATCTCCGCTACCAACTTTCACCGGTAAAAAAACAAACAAAAAAAAAATAAAAAACATTTAACTCAGAGCCCTGTCGCAAGTGTCATATTTGTAGTGAGGTCATATCAACTGGTGATTTCTCGCAAAGTTTTGAGCTGCTAGTAGGATGTATTCAGCACACGTCGCGTCTGTGAAACACCCGCACGAATGCGATGGATCCTACGCTTGAATCGTTTGTGAGCTTAACGAGCTGTGACTCTCGAGTAACGCTGAAGCATGGCAAATAGAGAGATGGAGATGTCTTAAGCTAAAAGTAGGCCACTGATCGGATTGCCCGACATAAATAGGGCCGGAACAGCTGATCTAACCAAAATGAATGCTACATTCGGGTATATCCCCCCGATATACCCGTGACTGCCCATCACAATGGACCAAGTTGATAGTAAATACTGAACAGGGCTTGAATTTTGTTTTTATGGGGTGGTTCGGGAAAACTCATTCATATTCATGAGAGAAGCGCTACCCGATTGGTCAGTGAATGCCAGCCAGAGTTCACAGGCCAATCAGATAGCTCCTCGGTGTTAAATAAATGAGTTTTCCCAAACCACCCTGTAATTTGCGAGCGGGGCTTCATTACATGTGTACGTCACTGCCTCAAATGAAGTCAGGATATACCAATGTACACAATTGTAATTCTAATTGAAATGTAACAGGAAATTAAGATTTGGTTTTGTAATTTGTTTTAGCCAATGCTTCTAAAATTAGCACAAATTTTGCAAAAAATAGAGGAAAAACAAAGAAGATGAAGTGACAGCTTAATGAGGTTACGGTGGTCATTCAGCCACATCGGTTTTTGGCAATGCGGTAAACTGCTGGCACCGTTACAGCATCGCAACTCAAACAAATCGCAGCCGGGAAGTCAAACAGGAAACGGCCCTGAGTGAGCGGCTGCGGCTCTTGGACGGTATCACCGTAAACATCATCTGTGATGCGAAGAGTGCGGATAAAAACAGTACGGTAGAGGGAAAAAAGTAATCGATTTCCATTTTCCTCTCCAGCGTGAATGACTAATAAATGATTTACATGATGTGGTCGCGGTGAAGTGTTACGGGCCACTAATGTCGGGGACGCCTTAGGCTGTTTAGCCCCTAGAGCTACACGCGAGTGAAGAGCGTTCATTAGAGACCCCAAGCCAATGAGGGAGCAGTAATGAGGGGCCTCTCCCCAAACAGCAGTACTGTCCGCCAGCTGCATCACACGCAAAAACACGCACAGCTTCAGCTTATGGCTAATTAGTGCATTTTTTCTCTCTTTTATTTGTCATTTTCAGGGCTGCATGTTGACCGTTCTGCGCCGACTTGTAAAACATGTCCCTTTCAATTAGACATGTTGCTCCGTGCAAGAACTGAAACCAAGTTAATAAATACTTCCTCTAACGACGGAGAGGTGTAAATCTATAATCTAGTGTCTACAATACCCCAGGAACCCTCTTAATATAGTTTCTATTCGTGTAGTTTGCAGTGCTGATATTTTTCTGAGCTGTAAACAGAGTAACATCTCGATCCTACTTTGTTGCAGCAATTTGCTTAAATGAGAATTCAATTTACCTCTGCCCTGATACTGGAAAATGAGACATCGCGTACAGGAGAGGCCGGCGTGACGTCATAACTCCTGCATGTAACGTAATGTGATGGTGTCATCGCTTTCTGAATAGGGCTTGATTATAGCAATACAGCTAGTTAGTTTTAGCAGATTTTACACTGTTGCATGCATTGATGTAAGGTGATTCAGAGTATAGATAGATAGATAGATAGATAGATAGATAGGAAAACACTTTTCACAGTGTCTGCAGGTGGCAGTATCACCTTGCTCTTGTTCAGTGAGGTTATCTGCTGGAAATACTGGTGCATTTTTTATGTTGCTGGAATATATA
>JAODLC010000052.1:6305572-6316762 GCA_026781145.1 Hippopotamyrus pictus | reverse complement strand
ACCTTACGGCCACAGCTCCGGTCAGCCGCCTCCACAATGGAGGCACGGAACATGGCCCATTCGGACTCAATGTCCCCTGCCTCCCCGGGACATGGGAGAAGTTCTGCCAGAGGTAGGAGTTGAAACTCCTCCTGACAGGGGATTCGGCCAGACGTTCCCAGCAGATCCTCACTATGCGCTTGGGCCTGCCAGGCCTGACCGGCTTCCTCCCCCACCAGCAGAGCCAACCCAACACCAGGTTGACAGCTCTGCACCTCTCCTCACCCGAGTGTCCAATACATGTGGCCGCAAGTCCGATGACACCACAAAGTTGATCATTGAACTGTGGTCTAGAGTGTCCTGGTGCCAAGTGCACATATGGACACCCTTATGTTTGAACATGGTGTTCATTATGGACAATCCATGACGAGCACAGAAGTCCAACAACAAAACACCGCTCGAGTTCAGATCGAGGGGGCCTTTCCTCCCAATCATGCCCCTCCAAGTCTCTCTGTCATTGCCTACGTGAGCATTGAAGTCCCCCAGCAGAACGAGAGAGTCTCCAGGAGGAGCACTCTCCAACACCCCCTCCAGGGACTCCAAAAAGGGTGGGTATGGCTCAGTTCTTGCTGGCAGCAGAAAAACGCCATTAGTGCCTCCTCTAAAAAGGGTAGCCTTAGAGAGTCTGATCATCTCTAAGGGTAAATTAAGAGAATCCTTTCTGCACCACCATTGTCTTGAGCTGTTATCTTTGCACTCTTGACCTTCTGGTTCCCTTCAGCGAGCCAGGCCATCCTCCTCACCTCCCTGACCTCATCCGCTCGCTTTCCCTATTCAGTTGCAGCCACAGGATCCGCCGTTTGCATCAGCAAGCTCATGTACTTAATAAAGTGGCCGCCCACTATAGATCGTTTCTGAGACGATTTTGTGCTCAAGTGAAACCTTGACAGATGTTGATGACTCTTTGTTTGCGCCGCTTGTTTGCTATTTACCAATGTGACAGTGCTCCTTGTTTTATGATAATGCGCCTTTAAGCAGATCATTTATACTGTGGCAATAGCATTTGTGCCGAATGCGCCAACGCAAGAAATGTCCCCCAGTCTTTCTTTAGACATCTTCCACAGCACATGTGTAACCATACAGGTCAGGTTTATAAATAGGTTTAAGTAGCCAAATGCCTGATTAACTGATTAATTAAAACAGTGAGGAAGATCCCAAAAACAGTGTTATTGAAAATTACTCAGCACAGAAGGTTTTTACGCTTCAGGCTCCTTGGTATTTATTGTACTCCTATTTATTGTCTTGGTTTCAGCTTCACAGACATCCCCAACTTCGCTGTCAGTTTGAATTACGCACGTTATAACTCTTACCTGGTCGTCACAGAAAGCATTCCGTTCACATCAGTCTTCTCTCCTTACCGACTAATGCGTTTATGGAAATGGTGGCGTTAAATCCGGAGTGCTCTGATCACTACGCAAAGTGCGCTGAAACGAGAGAAGGAGAAAAGGAGGGGATCGTCACTTTAATTTTACATCGCCGGGCCGCCGTTTGAGCGCGGAGGCTTTCAGTTTACCAAATGTTCATTACCCCGCTTTTCTCTGATGTGTGAGATGGAAAGAGCCGCCTGTGTAATTTACCTCTGCCTGGCAGGGATCCAGCTCCTTTATGCTTTATGTTTAAATGCAATGAGCGCCGGGTGACTTTGTTCATCTTTGGCCCCCGCGGCTCCATCGGGCGCGCGCTTCGGCGTGCCCGCGCCTGCGGCTCCCGTGATGGATTGCGCTGGGGCTCACCTCCAGCAGCTGTCCATAAATCAGCTTACGCGGCAAATAACGAGAGCAAACGCGTCCGTACAGCGGCAGTCTGGCCGTATATGCTCCGATGCAGGGTTAATGCGAGCCGACCCTGTGGAAAAAGTGCTTCAGATTTTATTTTAGACCCGTACACGACAGTGCAAAAGAAGTTGTAACGATTTTGGGGACAGAGAAAGCAGAAATGCTAATCAAGTATATAAAAGAATAAACAAATATCTCAATTATCTTAATATTGATGCATTTACACTAAAAATAGGCAATATGCAGCAATAAATTCATGTTAGAATTTTACTCAGGCTTATAACAAAATCAATCACATTAAGTGGCAGTACATGATAACGCTAGAAAACAGTGTGTGTGTGTGTGTGTGTGTGTGTGTGTGGGGGGGGGGGGGGGGTACATATATAATCAGGGGCATCACTGTAGATTTATGAAGAAGGTTCTAAACCTTTATTGGGGGGTCTAATGGAATGACCCACATTATTTAGACTAATTAGTATACATTTAATGGGGGGAGGCTAAGATAGGCCTAAGGACGCCCCTGTACACTATATATATACCATATGTCATGTATAATACATACAGTATATTTGTAATATACATTCTGTGACACTTTTATGACACATAATTTTCAGACATGATATTTACACTTTTGTCACTCTCTTACATTAACATGCTTCGTGTTCCTTACATTTATTCACCAAAAATAAAAATTCTCACCTCTGTTTCCCAGGTCACTGAAGTGGAAGAGATCGGTTTCCGGAAAAGAGAAGAAGTTGTACAAGACATGCACCAGCAGCTGGGGCAAGCTTCAATATGAAATGCTGTTTTACAGATCCGTTATTTTATCGTGCCATAATGTCCTCTTAGAGCGTAATGTTTAAGAAAAATCACAGTTGTCTCCGTTTTGCATATGTTCACTCGGCAGTTACAGGCTGGAAAACTTCAGCCTGAATACCGCCAGAAGTTCAGCGTATCGGGACCCAACTTGCCTTAATGGGGATGTGGTAACAGTTAATAACCCTCAACCATTTTTGTGATGAGTTTGTGAGAATTTTCGGGGCTTAATTGGGACCGATTCTTTCGCTACTCCAAGGTCCTTTCGCCTTTTACAGGTGCCTCATCAAAGAGGGACAGCACCGCACTGTACACGGAAATGTCTAGAAATCCAATCATTACCGGTGGCCGCTAATGTGATCCACGGGGACACACAAATTTCGAGAGAGTCCCGAGGAGAACTGTGTGTGAGATTGTGTACGATTGGAATGGGATGCCAGTCTGTCATGGGGTAAATTAGCCAGGCACCAATTAGTCAGAGACAAGCAGAGTGTCCTTATAGAAAACCCGCATGACGACATGGAGAACTGCACACACCAAAGCCCCAGAACAATTTGGAGCCGCTCTTTGGATATTAGCCTATACTGTATGTTCCTATTACGTACATAATAATTTATTTCAAAATTACAGTAGTTTTTCCACGAAGTATGCCCATATTGTTTCACTGAACTCCTGCACACAGACGGGTACTTGCATAATACAATTAAATAACTTAAATAAACAAACACATCCATTTTAGAAGTGTGAATCGATAAAGCCGTAGTAACGGCAGATAAAAATATCGCTGTTAAATAATTTGCGGAAGTTCAGAAGCATGTGTATGCAGATAAACGTGCTGCATGTAGATTAGCTTAGAGCAGATTGGCTGCGGCTGCGCCCAGCGGGAAACTCGATAACTTTATTTGAGGGTGTTTCTGATAAGAGCACATGCAGGGTTTGGGGTCTGATATTATGGCTACAGTTAGTTTACTTTGTTTACATTGTTTGTGCCCCTCCCCTTCCTGCTGTATCTGCGGGCACAGGGGGGTCTAATCTTGGGGCACATCAAAGACCCGGGCTGTTTTCTAGTCGTTATTCCACTGACATTTAAAGCAGTTCTTTCAGCTGACTCCGTGCTTTCCTTCACCTATCTGCGGTGGAGAGAGAGAGAAAAAAAAGGCCTAGCTGCAGTTCAGAGAGGAATCGATCGCTGAAGACAAACCCACAGCCTTCATCAATCTATGTCCAGAGGTCCGGATCCTCCCATTAATTACACGGAGGCTGCTTTTAAGTTTCTCGTCCAGGAACAGGTAAATTTGACAGGGGAAAAGCTTCTAGTTAAGTCTTGTTTCTGTGCCAAAGAGTAAATTTGTTTAAAGCATTCTAGTATTGGTTTTCTTTCATAGAAAATGGGTTCTGTTCTCTCTGTCCTTTTAGACTATGTAGGATATTTTAAAGTCTATTTCTATGAAGCAAAATAAAATGAAAACGGGGTGGTGGGAACACCTGATTCGTTCATTGATTTCTTTTGCCAGAAATAGCCTTTTTGTTTTCCATGTTTAAAATAGTTTGCCTGTGATTTATGGTTTCCATATGCTCAGACTTAGGCTTGACTGGTGCTTGTGCAGTTCCCCTGGCTGGGACGGGAACTCAAGATGGTGCACGTTCACCGTCCTGGTGTAGAATACCATGCAACAAGGCAGCAGACTGTTGGGCTTCAAGTGAGCACAAGAGTACAGGGGTGAATCTCAGTTTGCGTACTTACGTTCTCGTGTTCCCGTTTTACGTCATGTTCCGTTGCTGAAGACCAGTCCCAATACTAGGAACACAAGTACGGAGGATAGAAAAAATCCCCAGATGTTGGTCTTGCTCCGCCCCAAATATAAAGGGGCATCAGTCGCATGATTCATTGCAACCCAAGATCGTTCTTGGAAGGTAAGTTAGCAAGACCGGTCTTGCCAAGACCACAAGTACGGTCTTTACAGTCTTGCTTTTTGAGATTCACCCCAGAACTCTGTCTGACAGTGTTGATAGGATGACTGTGCTTATTGGACGTACATCTACCCTGTTGTTGAACACATTATTGTAAATTATGGGGGGACGTGGGGGGGGGTCGCAATCAGCCCAATAATCAAAACCTGTCAATACAACTCCCTGGATCCCCTTAAATGGGTGAAGACCTCGACCCCCCCAACACTCGACACAATGTTACGCCCTTGGCTGAACATAATTTCATTCTGGTTATCTATTTAAACTCCAGTTATCCCTTCTAATGTAAATTTAATGTGTGTAAAGTTTACCATTGTTGTTTTTTTAACTTATAAAAGGACATACATTAAAAAATAGTTTTTTTTACATTGTTTTTGTATTGAATGCTTGTACTGTTATTTCAAGATGAAAGTATTGCTGTAGGTAATCATTGCACAGTTTACATATTAATTGTACTATTGCATTGTGTTAACATATTTATTGTACTTGTATTTATTGTTTTAATTTGTATTTGTGTTTTGTGTTTAATTTATGTTGACAGGTGGGAAGGCCAGAAGGATATACAGAGTAAAATTTTCATTGGATAGTGTGCATGTGACTATAAAATCTTAAATCGTGAATAAGTCTTCACGCTATTCTGACCAGCTGATGGTGCAAAACAAGGCGGAGAGGGGCCAGGAGGTACAGAACATTCCTAATGAAGCTGCTGGTGAGGTAAAAGGGAGCCCTTGCATCGCTGAACAGATTCATCATCTGACAAATCATCCATTTAACGTTTAACTTAATCATCACTATAGCGAGAGAACAGACAACAGTTAGCGCGTGATCTGGGATCGGCTCAGATATAAGAGCCTAATTTCAGCTCCGTCTTGAAAAGAGAATCAATATGTGAATTATGTATAACGGTGTTTCCCAACCCAGTCTTTGGGGACTGTCAGACAGCCCACGTACCCGGGAGCTGGGAGGCAGCGCAAATGTGGACTGTCTGGCAGGAAGCTGAGAGGGAGCAAAAACATGGACCATCTGCGGGTCTCTCAGGAACGGATTAGGAAACGTTGATCTATAAAATAACTCTCTTATTAAACCCTGTATATTATTAAGAATAATATATAACATTGTAATAACGTTTAATACTGATTTAAAATGGAAACAAAATATGACAGGATCTTGTGTGCCAAGCACAAATATGGGTTGGCTGATGAAGCACAGGTGTTTCCACTAATTAGCCTTATTTAAATAAGTTTCTGATTGCCAACCTGCTGTTTGAAAGGTGCGGTGCCAAGGCGATGGGGACTGCTGCCCTGTGGCTTTAACATTCGTGGGCAGGAGGTCCCTCATTAAGGCTGAGCTTATGATTGAAATGCTACTGATTCTGGTTTTGTTTGCTGGCGAATTGTTTGCAGGCTTTTTGTCTGCAGGCTGTTTGTGGGCTGTTTGTCTGCAGGCTATTTGTTTGTGGGCTGTTTGTTGGCAGTTCGCTGGTGATTTTGATTGTGGGCTATTTGTTTATTGGCTATTTGTTGGCTAATTGTATAATTCTATTTTCCTGCTGAGTAACCGGAGTCCTCATTGTTGACTGATGCGCTAGTAATCAGCTTAATACTGAGTTGCCTGCAAAACTTCCCATTTGACCTGCGACTTGCAATGTTCAATTTAAAAGTGCTAATTTATAAATGGCGCGGGGGGGGGGGAGCCAATTGCCCTTCTTGAGGATTTCTGAGAACCGCCTTTATGTGGCAATTACCAATCAGGAAACTATCCGCTTGGGCACAAGATCCCAGCATTGCCTTTTGTTCCACTATAAAGGTGTCGTATGATGGTCTGGGAATCAGCTTAGTGTATTGGTACTTGAGCACCTGAGGTGAGTGCCAGTCACGGTAAGGCCCTTCTTAAAGTGATACGGCAGCGGGTTTTGATTGTCACGATTCCTGCACTGCTGTGAACACACGTGCTACATGTTCAGATGAAGCCGATTCCGCTTGATCCGGCTGAGACCAGATGCTGTGGCTACACCATATCCAGCAGTTTATGCCTTATTCTTTTTAACAGTTTGCCGTGAGCACTCTCGTATTATGTCACACTGTCTCACAAGGTGGCTACCCGGCTTATGAAAAGGTACATTTTTAAGTCATGAACTCTCAATTGCCCCCACCCCCCTGTTCTCTGCTGAGTTGTTTTAATACCTTCGACTTCATTTGAATGCTTAAATTCATGGGGGGAAAAGTGAAAATACATTTTTTTTAACAAGGCAATTTTCGAATAATATATTCACGTTCTGTCAAATGGGTACATCCTTTCAATTATAAGTGTATCTTGCACTATTGTTGGACGACCACATTACATATTTGGCATGGGTGTGGTTTTTCTGGACCTGGTAACTGTGTTGCAAGTAAGTCATTAATTGAGTGTCTTTACTCAATGGAACTGTCAGTGTGATTCAGTGTGATTTGTGATTTATTTTAGAGTGGATTATGAGGAAAGTAAATCAGTTACATCCTGGATGTTACCCAGACTAAGGGGAATGCATTAAAATAATTGATTTTATTACTATTCCTCTACTCTTACCAGTTCAATGTTGAGTAATTGTAATGCTTGTGTATAATAAATTCTTTAACCTTACATGAGTAGAAAGATTAGTTGATTGACTAGTACAATAAATTTAATAATTTGGCAGGTTTCATTAAGCTAGGTAAGTCTCCAGTGCCCAAAAAGCTACATTTGAACACAAACGAACTGCTGAATCCTAAAGTATTGTATTGAAAATGATGTTTAATACGGTTCAGAACGCAATCAGCATTCCACTCCCATAAAAACATTTATCTATTCTGTTGGAGATGCTGCAGATCTGTTTCAGAAGAGGTTTTATCACCATCGTCATGCTTGTCTGAAATCTCTTGTCCACTCCAGTCTCTACAAATTCGACGAGCATCCTGGGACGGCATCTCAAATCCAGAGCGCACTCTCGCATTCACTTTGACCGAATATTTCCTGGATGAAATGTAATTTCACAGAATCTTTATCCTCCTTACGCTCCTCAGATCTGAAACCTTATCCCCGTAACTGACTGGATAAACAAAAGTCTTTCTGTCTCAGTCAAAGCTTCTTCCACCCTATATTCTGTCAGACCTAAATAGACCAAAATCTGTTTGTTTAAAAATCGCTGGCACAGAATTTAACTGAAATATGGCAAAACGCTATATTCCTGTGTCAAAAGCCATCCTGGGTAGTGGGCAGTATTTTATAGTTACTAAACAAATAGATGTGCAAAAGTAACTACCAATTACAGCGAAGTTATATTATGATAGCCAATCATGTAGCGGAAATACATATTAGGCATATCGCATGAGGTGACCTGCATGTCTGCTATTCATGTGCATGACCGTGGCAGTATGGCTCGAAATTACTATTTAAAAAAGGGCTGAAACTTACTACTATGAACTGATACTGCAAATCTTGGTACTAAAAAAAACGTAATTGCATTTCCACACGAGAGAAATTGCCTGATTTGTACAGAATTATATTTCTTATCTGTGTTTTGTTCTCTTTTTTTTGGGGGGGGGGGACAAATGTGTAACATCCATTTGTGCTCAATTTTGCAGGCAATTTACAATGGTCTTTTGCAGACCATTTAGAATTTCCAGCTAGTGAAGTAGAACTTAGCTTTTACAACCCGGTGTTTCATTAACCACTTATGCAATTAGGGTCGCACCCCCCTCCCCCCCGAGAGAGAATGTGTAAACAGGGTACTTCTCGGATAGTTAGGCAAGCCCTCGTACGATGCGCATTAGTGCATACGTCTGCAGATTAAAGGCGATTGAGTTGTCAATTGTGATTGGCTACTGGCCTGTGAGGAGGAGCGTGTGCAAGTACAGGAAGAGGATGGAGGTTTCTCAGTGTGCACACTTGACCGTACCGCACTTGTGGTCTCGCGTCGCGTACTCATTTTACATCATCTTTCATCGCCGAAGACTAGTTCCAATACTATAAGAACTGAGGACGGTAAAAATCCTCGTATGTCATTCTTGCTCCGCCCCAAATACCAAGGATACATAGGTTGCATCTTCACCAAACGAGAACAGTCCCATGATTCATTGCATCCCAAGTTTGTTCTTTGGGAGGCGAATTGGAAAGACGGCTTCTGCCAAGATCACAAGCACAATCATGGCGTTCTTGATATTGAGAAACACCTGGAACGCAAATTTGTTTGGACAGAAACGCAAGCCATAAATCCTGCATTCTGATTGGACGGAGCTTCAGTCGGAGGCCTCACTGCCACAACAAATGACCTAGCGTTGCATCAGTTTTGCTGCCAATCAGACTCAGTTCTACAGACATTGCTTCTGAGTAGTAAACACAAGATGATTTGCATAGTTAATTATTTTCACTGTGATTGTAACTTTGCAAAATGACTGTTTAATGTATCTAAATTAACTGACAAGCTTGGAAGGTGAATGGTGCGTGAGAATGATAATCAGGTAATTAGATCATGGGGATTTTTGGATACTGATAAATGTCACATGTCATTTATTCCGCTTTTGTGTAAATCAGTATGCTGTTCTTCAGCTTCTGTCTTATAACCTCATAACCTGAACCACAATGTAAATGCAGACCAAACAGCCACTCCTGTTCTCCTTTGATATATTTCTGTCCGTTTTCATACAAACTACAGTCGATTTTTAATTTTTTTCTTCCTTTTTAACTTTTTTCCGTCACTCCGCATAGATCCTCTCGCGCTTGAGGTTGGGGAAACTTCTCCACCTCCTGTCCCCATATATTTCCAGTCCATTCCTCATGCCTTGTTCTGTTTATACTGGGAGCAGAGGGAATCTCAGAGCGACACTGTGGCTTTCTTTGCGATTCGTGACTTTAACTGGTGCTTATTTAATAACTAATATTGATTTGTACAACACAATTATAATTTCCGTCTGCAGCATCACCCAAACACACAAATAAGGTTTTTAGTTATTTTGCCCCTGAGACTATGATTAATAGATGTGTCAGCGTGTCCTTAATACCATTGTAAATCTGCTATAATCAATATTTATTTGCATAAATTTGCATATATATTGCTTAAATAATGTGCTATGGAATTACAATGTGGCGACTGCAACACCGTGTCTCCCAAATGTAGCAAAACATGTTTGCAGAGCTCTGTGTTTTTAGCACAATGCTGTGGGCTGATTTTATTTTTCTTCTTTGGAGGAATTTGCGTAATTTGATATTTCAATATTCATTTTAGCACCGTTTTATGATTTATTAAAACACGGGCTCTGTAACACATCCTTCGAGGTGAATTACAGGAAGAGGAGTCCAGCGAGACGCGTGTTTGGTTTACGTTATTTTTGCATAAATGAAGAGAAACGGACGGGAACCTGGAAGAGCGGCTCTTGATTAAGTTTTTAAATATTACCGAACAGCGTACACCTAAAAGCGGGAAGAGGCCGTGGAGAGCTGCCTGTCCTGTGACGTGCTCGAGCAACCGTGCAACATCTTCCCCGAGCGAATGGCAGGCAATTGAGTGTAAACAGGATGCAGATGGCGCGACTGCCGAAGCTACCGCACAATGCGCGCCTGTCCCACTCCTGGCCGTCTACCTGTTTTAATTAGGCCCGAGCGCTTGCTTTAATTAGGCCCGAAGCAGCCAATCGCAGGAGCCCGGTGGTGCCTCGCTCCGTCAGGAGGTCCTCGCCTCCCACAGCAACATTTTGTCGGAGGTGATTAACTTGAATGTCGCCGGTGCAGCCTGCGCGCCGATCCAGGCACGAGCCGGCACAGAGCGTGTGCCAGAATGTCGGTAACGCACTGGCTTCATTCGGGCACATGAGAATGCGACTTGCAGGAAAGGGTCGTACGACGTGCTATTTTGGAAAAGACTGTGACTCATAGGACCACCCATATCGCTGATCACCATGTGACACAGTCAGGACTGTAAATATTTGGACAGAGACCAAGTTTTTCAGTTAAGTTCTGTACATTACCATCATGAATTCAGATACTGTTGAAGTGCCGACTTTCAGCTTTAATTCAGTGGGTAGAACAAAAACATAATGCATAAAAATGTGGGGAACTAAAGTCATTTTTCTACACAATCCCCTCCTTTCAGGGGCTCATAAGTAATTGGACAAATTAATATAACTGCAAAATAAAATGTTCAAGTCTAATACTTAGTTGAAAACCCTTTGCAGGCAATGACTGCCTGAAGTCTTGACCTCATGGACATGACTAGACGCTGGGTTTCCTCCTTTTTAATGCTCTGTCAGGCCTTTACTGCAGCAGCTTTCAGTCGCTGTTTGTTTGAGGGTCTTTCTGTCTGTAGTTTAGTCTTTAGAAAGTGAAATGCCTGCTCAATGGGGCTGAGATCAGGTGACTGACTTGGCCATTTGAGAATATCCCACTTCTTTGCTTTAAAAAAGTCCTGGGTTGCTTTTGCTGTGTGTTTTTGGTCATTGTCCATCTGTATTATGAAACGCCGCCCAATCAATTTGGCTGCATTTGACTGGATTTGAGCAGACTTAATGTCTCTGAACACCTCAGCATTCATTCAGCTGCTTCCATCCTGTGTCACATCACCAAGAAACACTAAAGGCCCAGT
>JAODLC010000052.1:6275543-6286585 GCA_026781145.1 Hippopotamyrus pictus | reverse complement strand
TGATGGTGGTGGTGATGATGATGATGATGATGATGATGATGGTGGTGGTGATGATGGTGATGATGATGATGATGATGATGGTGGCGATGATGGTGGTACTAACATCTCCCTCTACCTAGAGGAAACATGGCTTATATTCCATCCAGCTGTAACCAGTGTTAGCCAGCAGAAAAGCTGCCAATGTTCCATCCACTTTCCTTGATGGCAGATCTGCCTGTCACAAGTCATTCCCCTCATGTTGCGTGACTGTTTCAGGTGTAGATGCAGCCTTGCTCGCCCTACCATCCACTCCATAATGAAAGCGATGAGTGGATATTATGTTCAATGACTCGCCTGGTCTGTAGGGGGCATATTCTGATTGCATGTGACCGCCTTAATTGGGGCGCGCCGCGTGTCCCGGCAGTGGGCCTGCGTCTGCAGAACGGCCTCCTATGATAAATGGCTTTGCCTTTTCCGAAAGTGCAGGACTCTGCCTATAGTTACCTCGCAGCCTTTCATTAATTTCCCGGTACATGGTTTAACAAGTGGGTGTCAATTTAAAGAATAAATACCAACAAGGGGAATTTCTTCCCCTGAATGATTTATTAAAACTGGCTTCAGAAGGTATGTTTGGTGCTCAATTTACAGAGCTTGTTAAACATGATTCAGTTTCTTCACAGGGCACCTCATGCCAAAAGTAATGCTGTCCTTTGGGTCGATATTTTTCGGTGAACAGGAGGAAAACCCTTCGTTCCTCCGCAAAAAGATATATTCAGTAAGATACAGTATCTCAGATGTCTCTGAAAAGTTAATATACAAAGCTGGCCTACACAAAAGGCCGCCTTCTTTTCACATTTCACAGTGAAAATGTGATTCACGCACCGCGCTTGCCGATATATTACCAAGAAGTGAATATAACATAAGGTAATGTAAATCAACAAGAGGTAATACTTTACTTAAAGCAGTCATCATAATGCATTATAGATACCTTCATAATGTATTATGATGCATTCATAAAGCATTATAAACACGGCCATAACTTTTTATAAAAAGGCATTACATATAGCCATGTGTATTATGCATTATGAATGCTCTATGAAGCCCTCATCTATAATGCAGTGTAGATACATTTTTAATGCATTATAATGGTTGGTATAAGAAATAACAATGCTTTGTACTGCATTATGAAGGTATCTATAATGCATTCAGCCTGATAACTACAATTAAAGACAATTAATCAATGGCTTCTTACACTTTTACCTTATAATTTTTAAACATTTATTGCAGACAATAATAATCATTCTTCATCAGGCTGATTATAGGCTTTTAAGAGCTATAATGTCATATTAATTTACAAGATAACTTAACATATATAAACACAGTGGTCAAGTCCGCATATGTCTACTTGCTTCCTGAAAACAAATGGTATTCATATAGATCCTAAATAATTGTTTGACAACTCGATTCCACTCAAAGAATGCATTAAAATACGTAGAACTTTGCCAAATAAGTGCATGCTTTTTTGTGTGTGAGTGTGTGTGTGTGTGTGTGTGTTTTTTGATGGTATCCCAATTAAATGTATCTGTTGAGATAGGTTTGCTCTTTAATGGGGAAGAAAGCTATTAAATATTTTGGATTGTTGAAGCTCTGTGAAGCTTGATTAGTTGTTTCATATCCTTTTGGTGCGGCTTAAAGATCTGCCTTTTAATGATATTGCAAATGGCAGGAAGCTATTATTGAGCACCACGCCAGGATTGCAAAGGCTTTCCCAGTCCCTTGGCAAGGAATTTCTCCCACCTGAGAGCCTTCTCATCATTAGATACTGTGCAACGTTCAGCTGGAGAACTTTAATCAAAATTAAATTAAAACATTAAACATTAATTAAGAGGTGTGTATTCATTAGAATTGCATTTACTTAATGGGTGACCTGATCCAGATCACAAAGTTTCATTTTTCCCCCCATTTTCCGGCATACATATGAATATTTAGTGAATGCAAACTGCTTACTGAAAGGTTCTGTTTTACTATTAATATCTGTTTGACTGTGAATCCAGTTCTGTAATCGAGGTCGCTGTTTTTGTACTTTCCGTCTTGCAATTGTCTGCCTCTTTAAGAGTGCGTGTAATTCAACGTTCAAGATTGTATTTGTCACATCCGTAGTTATGCTGGTACAATTTGCAGTGCAATGAAAATCTGGCTCGCTCTTGTGACTCTACAAAAACAAGAGCATCGATAAATAAATGAAAAGGGGGGGGGGGGACCAAGGTCAAATAGACAATAAATAAAATGCTATCTTTAAAATTCTATTCAAAAACAGTGTGCAAAATAGCATGACATACAGTAAGCACTGCAGTTTGCAGTGTGCAATTGGTGCAGTGAGAGACATAAATAATTAACAGACAATTATAAACAAGTCAGTGACCATGTCCGGGCTGAGAAGCCTGTTAGCCTGGAGATAGCAGCTGCTCTTGAGCCTCTGGCTACTGAGGGGTTTGCCTGAATTCAGCTGGCTAAACAGGCGCTAACTGGGATCAGGAGAATCCTTGAAGGATTTTTTTTAGCTCTGTCCTGCAATAACTGTATAAATGTATTGATTTTAATGTTGTAATAAAGATGAGTAAACACTGGAGTAAGCACCACTATAGAAGGACATGCATGGTCCCCTAAAGATGGTCCCACTTGGGCCTCTTTCATTTTCCTGAAATGCGAGAAGGTTTTAACTTGGAAAGGAACCAAGAGACTCTTCAGTTCTGACTTGCTAGAAGGTCACTCTGACTTTGGGGGAGGAGAGGAATGTCCTTGGGGAGAGCTATCAGCAGCTTCCCGGAGGAGTGGGACTTACTGAGGGACGACCTGAGACTATCCATCACCCTGCAAGCCGTGAATAAGTCCCGCTCAAGCCTGACGATGACAAACGGGAGGAGTTTGGGGACGGGCCTGACCACACTAGCAGCCACACCCACGAAACTAGGAAGACATTTTGGAAGATAGCTATGACTGGTGATGACACCCCCAGGCCAGAAGGGGGAGACATAGAAATTCTAGGTCTTCGGAATAATCGTAATGCAGGAATCACATCAACTGCTGGGAAGAAGTCCTGTTTATCATGCTGGTAGCCTGCTGTGCTCCAGAACACCTTATCCCAGGGTCAGAACTTACTTTCACCACTGCTAAATAAAAACAGAAAAGCTCATTAATGACATTGACTAATTCCTTGCCAAAGTGCAATACATTTAAAAAGTGGATTTTCCAGTTATAATGAAATAGCAACTCAGTACATATACAGGTATTTACATATACATCAATAAGAATACTGCAGATACTTTTGTCATTTTTTGTTCTATTAAATTAATACAATGTACACTGAATTATGACCTTAACGCATAAAGGCTACTTATTTAATTCAAAGCTGAACATCAATAATTAATATTATAATATAATTAATTAGAGACTTTGGTGGCTTGTCATGGCTTGAGCATCAATTATTCACCATAATACGTTCAGACAAAAGGGAAATTTAATTTGTTTCACTACTTGGCTTCTTGTCATTCGTTTTCTGTGACATCTTGAAGCGTACGTATAGAGGTCATCGTGTGACTTTTGAGGACTGGCAAATATCTGGATCCAATAGTCTTCGGAATTGCATTATTCAGGGACAAATGATACCACCATTTAATCAAATATTTGAATGGAAAATAGATTGTAATTTAAAACCTTGCGACCTTGTTTTGGAAATTGCTTCAGTTCTTCGTCCACTGCATGAAAGCCTACAAGTTTTAGGAGAATGAAAGATTTCGACGGACTAATATGCTACTTTACGCAATCATGCTTTCACACAGAGTCTGATAACAGAAACGGAAGGGCTAAAGCAGTTTCTAAAAGCGATTTCTAACGTTCCTTTTAGGAACCTAATTACCTATATTTTTCCATGAATTTTTTTTTTTTTTTTTTTTTACCGTAATTGATGGTGTCATTCATCGGTGACTTATTTAAAATTTTGAATCAGTTGCTATGATTCCGGTGCTTATCTTCCGGCAGAAACCCCATTCACCTCCTCCTTCACCTCTCTCCGGTATCCTCTACAGTCCCTTCTGTTCAGTAGATTTTATTCTCCTCTCTTTCCTCAAGGCTTCCCCTGTTATAAATAAAGCTTACGGTAGGTCACCACCGTTCTCCATCTTCCTGGCATCTAAACACTTGACTAATGACCTTTATCTCCTGATAAATATGCCAACGCGGCACCCAGTGACAGTATCGGAATAAATATGCCGTAATAAAATGGTCAAGTTTATTTCTGAAGTCCTATCCATCACCTTAATTCCTTTTATAGTTGTTTGGTGCAACTAAGGTCATCGAACTTGTGTAGAGAAGACTGTGTGTAATTGGGGTGGTACATTACTGATACGATCGCAGCTACAATGACTAGGAGAAGAAGAGCAGGTGAAGCAGTGATTTATTCCACAGCTTAATATTTAAAACTTCTAGGGCCTCTTATTATCTCATCACATTTATCTGTGAAGTGCTTTTAATTTTGCATGTTTAATATCAAAAGCCATTTTGTAATATCTGCGGATGTGGGTGAAGGTCTGTCTGTCCTCATGTGGATTATCTCCAGGTGTGTGTGTGTTTATTTTTATATATAATATATATGTGTATGTGTGTGTTTTATACACACACACACACACACACACACACACACCTGGACGGGTTTATCCAAATATTTGAATTGTATCCACATTTCACTACGTAATTTGCAGTTATAAACTTAACTGCGTTCCTGTTTGCATCTTAATTTGTACTTGCGATCTATTTTCTTTTGTCGTGACTCTAGAGCGAACATGTTACACTGCATGGGGCGCGAGTCCATCTCCGGCAGCCGCACACTGCTGGCACACTGGCGTTATGGTCCCAGTTCACCTTCCAGACGTCTTTGAACTGTGGGAGGAACCTGAATGAGATACCTGGAAGAGAGCATCACACACAAAACTGGCAAAATATGGCAAAATGCCTCATGCATTACCTTTTACTTAAAATGCAAGATCGCGATTATTTCTTTCTGATACTACGGCGCTGCCGACATCTCCATCTGACTGGTCGGAAGGATGTCTATCTATAACACGTATAGTGCCAGCCAGGTCAATCACAGAAGTAAATCGATGCACGATTATAATCTTAAATTCTAATTAACATTACTTAAAATTCCAGAAGTAGAACACAATTTAAAATGAAGGGAAAACAAACATAAATGTTTAATCATTGACGGAAGAAAGCCTACTTCTTTCAATAAATGCGTTTCCGGCTTGTAAACGTGACAATAATGTCTTGGTGTAACGTACGTGTAGTAAGCGTAGTTTAAGTGGGTTAGTCATGAATTATACGTTTCTAAACCTACGGCCACTGACGCAAAGAACCACCCGACACGTAACTGTTGCCTTCATTTTTTATTTCGGTATTTATCTGCGGCTCTTGCTCCTGTGCCCCCCGACCCCCTCCCCAGCACCGAGGACGACTGCGGGATTAGTTAAGTTTACTGTAATAATCAGTTCAGTTGAGTGCTTTAAATGGCTGAGTACACTAAAGACCCGCGTGTGTGCACAAGTGCCCGGCGATGGGCTGGCACCCTCTGCAGGGTATGCACGCTTCCAGACAGGTTACAGATCGCCATGACAACCGCAGCGATCCCCTGACACAGGTCGCTTCTGTGAACAAAAACACTGTTATTAATGAGCCGGAGCCAAAGGTGAGGAGTAACGAATTTAAATTGCTCTCATTACTGTTACAGAGTAGTTTCTCCGTTCTTCCTGTAATATAATATATATTTATTTACATTTTATAAGCTAGTAGTTCTATCAGTTTTTATTCCATGGCGGCTCGGTAGGTAGCACTAAAACCTCGCACAGTCAGGGTTGTGGGTTTAAATCCCGCTTCTGATCTGTGTGCGGAGTCTGCCTGTTCTCCCGGTGTCACGCAGGCTGTCTCCTGCAGTCCAAAGTCATTCGTTTAGGCTAATTGGCGTCTTCAAATTGACCGATGTGTGTGTGCGTGTGCACGGCAGCATTCGAGCGTCATGCCAAAGCTGGCCCCCCCGCTCAGGGTGCAGTTTAGGCTGCCTCTTGTGACCCTGCTCGGTATAATCGGATGGATGGATGTTTTACCTGATTTCTTTGCCAATAAATAGTTTTATGTCTAATAAAGTAACGTTTAAGACAATAAACAACCAGTTTCAAAAGCCTTAATTAGAGGGCCCAGTGATAGCATGGTTTACATGCATTGCTTTCAGATTCAAGTAACCAATTATCGTTAAATGGTTAAGAAAACGATTGTATTACTTATATAACAGAGCACCATTCCTTTAACATTTTGTCAACTTAACAATGAAATGCAATGACCTGTTGTGGTATTTAAAAAAAAAACTACAATTCCCAACAGCCCTGCTTGTTTGTTCTGTCGCCATTTTTGAAGGTGTGATCTGTTGAGTTAAAAGGTATTCCATCACATGGTAGCCTATGTTTCTGGTTATTTATTTAAGTCCCTATGGAACAGAGCAGAGGTACCAGCTGTGTATTTCCTGAAAAATGTTAGTGCATGTTAAAGAATGCATACTTCAGCTTTTATATGATGCATATCAGGTAAATTATAATACCTAATTATTTACTTTTAAACAATGCAAAACAGATGTCAGTACGTAGCTAAAGCTGAATCCTTTGGCACGATCTTGGCACTTTAAAAGCCTTTGTACAGAAAATAAATGGGGTAAATGTTAATCATTGTATTGATTAAAGAGTTACTGTACAAAGATGATGATTAATTGCGTTGCTGAGAGCAAAGGTTTACCTGCGGAGCATAGAAAATTGATCTGATCTTTTCTTAGAGGTCTGTAGCATTTGGTATACAAAACATAATTTTATTTCATACCCCACTGAACCAGAAATCTAGCTTTTTAAAGTTTAATTAAAGATAGTGCCAGATTCACATCAAATTAATTATAACCATTTTTAAGCATGAATAGCCCAATGGACCAGAGAAACCAATAAAGACTGTTTACTGACCTATAATCCCAATGTACTTAAGGCCAGACCGACTTTTTTCTGATTCGTTTAGATCATTGCGTAGTCCATTAGCACCACTAATGCCCCCAGGGGTAATTACCATTACTAGGGCAAATGACGGGTGACACCAAAATAGACTGAGTATTCAAACCTTGGTTAAAAAAAAAAATAAAAAAAAGATTCTTTCCTGCTCAAAGTAATTTATTTACAAAAGCAACTTCAGTAACAGAAGTGTCACATTGTTGCAGCCACTAATGTAATAACTGTGAATAATGTAATAATACGCCGTTAACATAATGCATTTCTCAGGTCATAATGTAATAAATGTTGATAATATAATCCCATTATTAAATGTTGATAATGGCCAATACTGTAATAAATTATTACATTATCGGCAAAAATTATTACGTTATTGGTTCAGAAAAGGAATTACATTACTGGCCAGTGTACACAAAATTCCGGAACAGAACCGTCACGTTTAACCTAAAAGCCCATTCTTCCCCATGGCTGTCACTGAACCTTTGGCTTCATCCTCGACTCACGTTCCCAGAACAAAACAAGCAGCAGTTTGCCCTGATAATAAACTGACAGAAGCTCCTAGAAAAGCATTCTGCATGGATAAGGGCACAGGTTGGCTGGATGGCTGGGAACCCGGAGCAGGGTATCGGGGGAGTCTGCGATTCCAGGCAACGCTGCACGTGGTTTAGGGAAGGGGGGGGGGGGGGGGCTGATGAGCAGATATGGAGAAATGAAACATAACTGTACTATAATTCGCAATAATGTGAAAGGTACAGGTCAAATGGGACTCCAAAGTACCTGCAGAAGTAGGCATTCCTGATAGCAAAGACAATGACGTGTTTCTCCTCAATTTTCACAGATTTGAAATCCCGGCTCTGTTCCTCTTCATATAAACCAGCATCTTCATGGCCGGCCAGCTGACATGCACTGGGGCGTTTGCCCAAATTTACCGGTCACGTTAGCAACAGCATAGACCAGGGCTCTCCAACTCCGGTCCTGGAGAGCTACCGTCCAGTAGGTTTTCTATCCTATCCGGCTTCTGATGAGCCACATCTGTTCTCAGGTAAATACCAGGAACAGGTGTGGCTCATCAGAAGCCAAGTGGGACAGAAAACTTACTGGATAGTAAATCTCCAGGACCGGACTTGGAGACCCCTGGCATAGACGGACTTGGTGTGGTAGTACGAAGAACCAGATTTTGTTGACGGAAGTTAATCACCAGATACTATTACGGCTATTAAGGTCAATCTGATGCAGGCCGTTGATGAAATAGGTCAGGGTTCTCCAACCCCGGTACTAGGATAGAAAACCTGGAGAGTAGCTCTCCAGGGCCGGAGTAGCATGGAGACCCCCGGTATAGGTCCTATATGTCAACCATACGAGCCAAAAAAATGAATGAATTAGCCCTCTTTGAGATTATTCTCCACAATCCTGAGCCAGCGTGTGAAATGTGAGTTCATGGTAAGATATTAGTGGAGAGATGAAAAGCACTATATGAGTGCATCAGTCGCTTAGCCAGAGGTAGGAGAAGGCTAACGATGCTGTTTCTGAATTAAAGGTTGGCTCTGCGGTGCAGCGGCGCGATACGGAGGTCAGCTAATAGCTTTAATCTACAAAGATGACTTCCGCAGACCACCCAAGAAGGCCAGCACGTCAACCTCGGCGAAGGCGGCCACTCTCAGGTGCACTGGAACCCAATTTGGCCGGCGCTCAAGACGTAGCTACCTCGTTTTTTTCCCCAGCGCTAAAGTTAAATGAATGGCCCAGGCGAAATCACTCGAGCTCCTCCAGCTCTTAATTTGGCCGAGGTGCCGCGGTAACGGGAGCCTGGCTCACATTACTGATGCACAGCGATGCCGGGCTCCCTCAAGTCATCAGGGCGGCGCTCGGTGATTTCTTATTCTGGCCTGATTCGATCTATACTCGCCAGGTCTGTCTGCAGCCATCCATCGAGCACAATGTCCCGCTTAGAAAAGAGATTTCTCCGGTTCCGCGGCAGACACAGAAAACATGTAAAAATCACTGCCTCCACATTCTGTAGCAGTGTCTTATTTTTATAGCTAAGAAAACTTCCTTGAGGTATAAACGTGAACCACTGCAAATGTTTATTTTGCAATATATCTTCGCAGTTGAAGCTCAACAATAATCCCTAGCATTTGGCACGTAGGCTAATGTTAAGATGCATTAAATTAAATTACACTTATTTATCTGTTCCCCAAGTACTTGTTACACTTGTGTTTATTATTCTGTTTTGGTTTTGTTGCTTTGTAATTATGTATGTAACACAGTTTAAACAAACAGATTAAAATAAATGCAGCAGCGATTATGATATATTGGGAAGGTGAATGACACAGAGGTATCCCATTTTTGCCGAACAGGTTCATAACTCATTTCCGCTAATGCTGCGCTTATTTACCCGCGTGCTTGCAGTCTTCCGCATACATAATTTACCTCCTACATTGTTGCCGCAGAATTTATTAATACGCAATATTTTATACAAAGCTGCAGATTATCCTAGATAATAATTAATCAAAGCCGTAGGATAGCGTTTTCAAGGTTGGGGAGATTATTCATAAAATTAAGAGCAGAGCATATCCAGCGGCAGTTTAATGTATTAAAACTACAAAGCTGAAAAAATGAGAGTATACCCACGTATTTCTGAAAATTCGAGTGCTGCGTGTAAACATACTGATCCTGGGTCAGTATCTCTCCACACCACTAGGATATTTTTTCCTCCTTTCCCCAGTCCAAATTGTCCAAGTTTCAACATTTTGTATCTCGTAAGTATCTCAAATGATAGATTTTAAAGGTTTTTTAAAACGATTTTTTCCCTAAGATGCATTTAAGGAAAAACTCGATTTTTCTATCAAAGCTCAAAGGAACGATATCATTTGCCCGGTTCCCTTTCCGTGTCGTCGAGGTTGCAACACCTTCGTGTGCTCGCTGATTATGATGAATGTTCATGCATTGACACTTGGCCCTCAAACCCAAAAAAAAGATAATTATTTTTTATTGCAGAAGACATTCCACTCTCTTTAAGCGTTTCTGGTCAAAGATTACATTCTCTATCCAGCCCGAGGGAGTGAGTAAACCCTTTTGTCTTTCCTAACATTCCCCTAGTTTCCGCCGTTAATATGAAAAGCGTCTTTGTTTTTTTCGCCTAAAATGACAGATGTTGTAAATTCACGGGCCAGCGTTGCCAATTAATTACAAGTACATAAAACAGGTTGTGCAAGTGCACTTTATTTCCAAAAATATTCGAAAGTCTTTCGCCATGGGGACAGGCAGTCTTAAATCTTTATTTTTAAAAAACTTCTCTTATCATCCTGGGAGTTGTCTGATATTTATTTGAAGCAGGTAATAAAAAATGGTACTTGCGTACTGTAGGGTGTTAGCCAAAGGTCCCTGTCAAATGTGTGCTTTGTATTGTCTCAGAAAACATTAATAACCTCCAGCATGAGGATCTCTGGGGCTCGGCTGGGGGTGTGTGCCGCGGAAGGAGGGCTGTTCATCATGTGCGCTACAAGCTAAAGCGTGTATTTTTAGGCTAGATAACCCTGTGTAGCCAGTGAGTTCGGCGGCAAGGGGAAGTTAAAAACGCAATGATAGCCAGCTATTTTTCGAAATGCTTCTGAATGTCATGATTGTCAGTAGAAAATCAGATAAAGGCAACTCAGGCGTACGTATTATAAGAGATGCGTTACGATACTGAATAACGTGTCTTTATAACTGGAAGTGGAGATTCGAGAGCTTGTGTTTTGATAAATATACATAAACTCCACAGCAATTGAAAATGTAACTTTTTTCCAGTGCTGAAGGGAATTTTTTTTTTTGTTGTGGTGGGGGGATGCATACCCTCAGATGCATCAGCTCCATTCCCTGAGGTTCAGTCTTATTTTCCTGCCAATTATTGATTGCATATTTTATATAATGAGTCTGGTCCCTTAACAAAGCAGATCTTAATCTGTGCCTTTTGATCACAGCGGGACACGCCCC
>JAODLC010000052.1:6257973-6274002 GCA_026781145.1 Hippopotamyrus pictus | reverse complement strand
AGCCGGCAAATGGTAACGAAGGCGGGAGGGTCGGAGGGTCTTCAGGGCTTCAATCCAGGAACTTGCGGCACGTAACACTGTCCTTATTAGGGAGTGGCATTCACCTGTCCTTATTAGGGAGTGGCCATCACCTGTCCTTATCAGGGAGTGGCGTTCACCTGTCCTTATTAGGGAGTGGCCATCACCTGTCCTTATTAGGGAGTGGCATTCAGCTGTCCTTATTAGGGAGTGGCATTCACCTGTCCTTATTAGGGAGTAGCGTTCAGCTGTCCTTATAAGGGAGTGGCCATCACCTGCCCTTATTAGGGAGTGGTTTTCACCTGCCCTTATTAGGGAGTGGCATTCACCTGCGCTTATTAGGGAGTGGCGTTCAGCTGTCCTTATAAGGGAGTGGCCATCACCTGCCCTTATTAGGGAGTGGCCATCACCTGCCCTTATTAGGGAGTGGCATTCACCTGCCCTTATTAGGGAGTGGCGTTCACCTGTCCTTATTAGGGAGTGGTGTCCAGCTGTCCTTATAAGGGAGTGGCCATCACCTGCCCTTATTAGGGAGTGGCCATCGCCTGCCCTTATTAGGGAGTGGCATTCGCCTGCCCTTATTAGGGAGTGGCATTCGCCTGTCCTTATTAGGGAGTGGCGTCCAGCTGTCCTTATAAGGGAGTGGCCATTACCTGTCCTTATTAGGGAGTTGTCATCTCCTGTCCTATTTCGTAGGTAAGTTTTGCAAGATGCTAAATACATTTGCGTTTTATTTATTTAGCAGCCACATTTATCCAAAGCGACATGTATTTTTGAGGAAGCTGGGTCAGCCAGTCTTTGAAGCAATTGGGGTTAAGGGCCTCGCTCAAGGGCCCAACGGCGAAATCACTCTGCTGACCCCGCAATAAATAATGATTAAGCAAATAAAGATTAAGCAAAAACAAACCTTAAGTGCAGACATCTGAAGTATCAGGTCAGTTGACGTCATCCATTGAGGATGGTTTCAGATACATGGCTGAAATCTCTTCCAGTACTAGAAGAAAAGTCTCTTCTTCACTTTACCTGTTAAAAAGGATGCACAGCTTTGGCGAGAGGGGATGGTGGCCTTTTGATGTGGTGACATTTAGAGTTTCTGACCCCCCCCCAGACAGGTGATAGACATTCCGTTTTTGCTTTATTATTACGTTCTTGCTTTGTGGCTGCCATTTTAGCCAAAACGGTGTAATGCTGTTTTACATATTCTCGTGATTTTTTTTTTGACAGTAATGAGCTGTGATTAAGTGTGACACAGACGTAGATACCACACAATGGAGTGCGCCCTGGTTACAAAAACGCAGGCGCGGTAATCACAGCAGGTGCAATCAAGACTGACAAACGTGTCAAAACTTCCGAGACGGCCTGTCACCGTGCCGCGTGGATCTATGTTTACCCGAAGTCACCGTCTCTTCCGCTGGTCCCTATTAACATTGGAATGAAATCGGTAGCTCTTCTTACTGCTAAGGCTATCTCCAGCCCCAATTTCAATCACATCCCGTCCTTTGCAGTCTGTTTGAGGAAAATGTATTCATTCGCCTTTGATGTGAGCAGAGCAGCTTTAGCACGTCTGACTTTGAACATTTCTTCTACTCCCCCCCCCCGCACACGTTTCTGTAGCACCATGTCCCATTCAGGCGCTCTTTGATAGCCTACAGTACACAGACTGTCAGATGTTCCTCACATAACTGCCGTAATTCAACATTGATTTTAATACTCGGGACGTGGGTGCTGTCGCCCAATGACGGCGTGCCTCATGTTTACGCTCCTGCCACGAGTCCCCCTGGGGGGGCGACGCCTCTTCCGCTGCGCATCTTTCTGTTTTTACAACGTAGATGTTTATTTGTGTGTTTGCATTTGAAGCGAGGGATAGCGATAGCTTTTCAGCAGCGACGACCATAATGATAACCCTCTAGCTGTTTGCTTCATCCGCTATACGTAACATGAAACGTTACGGATATAAAGGGAAGCTCTCCAAAGCAGGTTAATGAGCGGTCCTGTTCTTCACAGGGTGCTTTGATCACGCCGTCCTCGCGTTCCCGCCTTGCCGCTGCCGCTAGTCCCGAATAAGGTACGGGGCCAGGCGAGGCATCGTAGGATTTTGACGACTTCTCCTTGGTTACAGTGTTGTGTACAAAGTGAATAAAACATGACGGACTGGAGACCCATTTATTATCTGCTGACCCTGTCAAGTAGATGCCCTGCGAGAAAGACCACTAGAGCAATCAGGCGTGTGCGAGATTCGCCCGTAGGGCTCGAGGTGTTTCATCCCATCAAAATCCAAATTAACGTGGACTTGACCTTGTGTTGTTTGCACCATTCGGTGGGTGGGAACTGCGAACCTGATTTAGCAACAACATCAGGCAGTCGTGCACAGATAAGAGACGGGTAGATTATACTTGTTAGTAGTTGTTTTTTTTTTATCAGTAAAGAAATTATAAGTCTTTGTATTCTTCAAGGTGTATTGTACACATATCGCTGATAGATTTGAGGCATCAAAGAATATGTCACGCTTAAAGTCCTTTTTGATTTCTTCTAGGTAAAATGGACTTTGTAATTTTTAAATGCATTTTCAATCTATATGCCTTGTATAACCATTTTAATACAGTATTTTTAATCAATGTCTGCAATCCTCTACATTACAAGGGGTCAGCATTCAGATTATTTTGGGATTCCCTGCATTTGCGACCATTTACCAGATTTTTGTCTTGTTTTTTTTTATAGCCTCTAGAAAAAATGCCAGGGTTCGTGAAATTATTTTTATGTAGAAGTGTGCTACACTAAATACATTTTAATTGATTGGCACCACATATTACAGACTTAATGAAGTTTCCTCAGATTTTGTTGATGTTGCTCTAGGTGCCAATCCTGCAAGAACATTTTATTTTCAAAACCTCTCAATTAACAGTAGAAACTTGAGTGAGTGAAAAAAAACAATCATGTAATCTCTGTCACAAGGACAAAGGACTAAATTGTCTCTTGATATAAATTTGATATTTTTTTCCCCCGTGGTATCTGGGAAATGCATTTTTCGTTCACACTGATAATTTATCAACTTCTAAGTGCTAGTTTGTCAGGGTGTATCATATTCACAAAGCTGAATCGTTAGTGAAACTAATGTGTTGGTATCACAGGAAAATGACAGAAAATGTTATCAGTTTGATATTTTATGACTATGTAAGTGAACCAAGGACCAATGTCGAGGTGCAACCGTTGAGTGTAACATCTCTGCTGACCCCAAGCTTAGTAAATACTGAATAAATGAATTAATACTGCAGTACAAATTTTTATTTGTACTCATGGTTAACTGACTAACTAGCTTATCAAGCAATTGCTTGAAAAAATATGAAGAAACCTATTTCAGTTTAGCTGTTTTATCTTCAGACCATATATGAGATCAACAGCAATACTAAACAGCAATATTAAATAGCAATACTAAACAGCAATACTAAAATGGATCGCCGTTGACTTTATATATGTTCATTATCAGACGCAGAGGTGGACTGTTTATTGTGTTTCTCTGTGTTATATTTAATTATACACCTTGCATAGTTTGACATCAATAAGCTGAATTTTTCACAGATTTATTGCTTAGCAGGGAGTGGGTGTTTTATTAGAAAGTCCATCATTCTGGAATATTGAGAATAGTTTCTCATCCAAATAAGAGGAAATGTTAAATTGCAAACAGAAGAAAAAAAAATCCTGGGATTAGTAGAGTACTAGTAGGTTTATGGGAATTGTGGATAGGGTTGCATTGTTTGGTCTAATTGTGTAAGATAATAGCAGTAGTGCTGTGCTTTATGTTAAGTACTCCTTAAAAAGAAAGAATTGGCTTTAAAAATAACAGGAAGTCTTCAGGGTTAACATCTTCTGTATTGTATGCATGTCCATTAAGCAAATTATCAGCCGGGATATAATCAGCCGCTGAACATTTCATGTCCATGTACAATTATTGCAATTATAATATTAATTTAATGGAAAAATGCAATAAAAATGGCATGTGAAGATGAGTGGATGGTAATTAATTACATGCTAAATAATAAACACTGTAACCCATTTGTGTTAATCAAAAATCCATAAAAATATTTGGAATTTCTTCCTATTATGTTAAGAAATATCCATTTAGAACCCGCTTTCACTGTTTAAGGCTGACCTCCGCGTAATTGGCTGGCAATGCAGAATGAAGAACGGGGAAAAAAAGCAAAACAAGTAAGATAAAAGTGGCAAATGCATTTTTAAGGGGCTATGGAAACGTCTCGCTTCAGCATGAGCAAGACCATGATGGGAAATCAGGGCCAGCGTGTCGGGGTGGGAGGGGGGGCGGGACCTAGGCTTCCCAGGAGGGAAGCAGGCCTTGGTTCCTTAACCTTGGATGCTTATTATAAGATGGATAGTTTCAATTATAAGAACACAACTGTATATTTATACAACAATATCCTTTTTACCAGTGTAAACAGCTTTCGATGAAAGCACTTTCTGATCTAATAAATAACAGGAAATGCAGCGGGGCATGAATTTTTAATGGCTGTTTTTACAGCCGGGCTAACAGTGACCCTGGTGCGTTTGGCGAGGGGGTCGGGGGGGCCGCTCTCCACGGGACGCCGGTCCGGCCGAACTCCGCTGTCACTGCATCATGTGACCGGCTGCAGGAGTAAACCGGAACGCCTGGATGATATGGGTCGAGAACATGCAGGATACCTTCTCATGCAAATATATTGGTATTATTACATAGCTGTAATGCAGAAGAACCCCTACTTACCGTAACTGTCAGAATGTTCTCAATCTTTAGATGCCACACCACGTATATAACGAGTTGCTGGTGACATTCAAGGACCGTGTCAGGTACTTTCAGAAGTTAATAAAGAAGCTTGTTCTGTTTTTTTGGAACCTTTATTATTGGGATTTATATTAACATATAACATTTAGACCTCTACAGACACAAGCGCTGGTTTTCATATTTAAAAAAGATATGAAAGTACACAGACTAGAAGCTTGTTCTTTAAAAGAGTATTTTGTTTGGTGCCAGCGGTATTAAGGCACGGAGGTCACCTGCTACGGAGCCAGTTCTGCGAGCAGACGTTCTACTCTCCTTCTCATTCCTGTCCTGAAATTCTCTCACCTTCGGGCACAAGTACTTATTCCACTTTATTATTTTTTTTGTGAGGCATGTTCTTATTGTATTTATTGTTTAGTGATTTTACTCTGTTTCATTTACGATGTCCTTGGGTGACTTTAAAGGCGCCTTATAAATAAAATGTATTATTATTATTATTATTATTATTATTATTATTATTATTATTATTATTATTATTATTATTACTACAAGTAAATTCATCAGCGGCTCCACAACAATATTCACGGAGGTTCTGCTGTTTCAGAGTACGGCGGTTCTGTTGTGCAGGTAGTATTTATTTCACAAATAGAAGTGGCCGTTTGCTGCAAAGCATTACATTTCCGTCACTAATTACAGGTAGTATGCAAATATGTACAGTACTCACTTACTGCAAGTTACTCCGGTATAATAAAAATATTCTGACTGCCATTCTGATCGTATTTAGGCAGTATAAATCACATTTTCCTTTTTTTGTGTGTAGATAAACTGTATTAAATAATTTAAAAACTTGTAATGTATGATGGGCCAAATAGATTTTTGCCGTTCATATGATATAATTATGCGTTCATCCCAACCTCTGATACAGGAAATCTTAGTTTTTGTGTAGGAGTCTCATCTCTTTATACAGTTCCCTTTCAAGTTTTTATGCTGCCCCTTTAAAGACGTAAAATATATCTCTCTGTTATGCTGGTTTTCAGTTAAGTGAAGGGTGTCTTTCAGTCTTATCGCAGGCTTCCTGGAACCGTCGATGCTGAGTGAGAAATCATGTTGACAGATGTTTCAAGGGCTTGAATCGACTTGAAGTTGAGTTCAACAGTGTTGGTTACATGTGCATATCTCTGTCAGGCTATGATGGAAATGAAGAAGTCTGTGATTGCGCTTCATAAAAAAATGTTACGTTTTCCTTGATCTACTCATTTTAAAGGTCAAGAGTCCTACAGACTTTTTTTGGTATTTTTCATCATTCGTCATTGACGTTGAATTTTAGTGTGTTTTTTTTTTATTATTTTGCAAATGTATGGTTATTACAAGCTGTCTTTTTTGCTTTTCAGGATAGCTGCAAATATCGCTTGGTTTGTTCGTACATATAGGAGAGACCATCTGTTTCGCCGCTGATGACAGTGAAGGAGCGGAGATCTTGGGCGTTGTGGGAAATGGGGAATGATTCTTAGCCGAAGCAGGGGAGACGCGGCTGCACCTTTTGGCAGGCCTTTTATTGAGATGTATGTCTCTAATCTGATGGTCGGGGCATGGCTGAGATCACGCGCCCCCTTGGAAACGTGACCGATGGCGGCCGGCGGAGTGTGGGAGATCTCCGCAAGGTGCCGGAGATTCATTACTGCGGCCTCTCCCGCTGAGCTATCTGCACCCTGGCCAACGCGGAGACCACAAGTCATAACCCGCGGCAGGCCGAGCTCTGTTTTGTCCCCGTGAGTTTCACGTAAAGGGTCCGTACGTCTAAATGGAACAAGCGAAACGCCCATAGGGGCGACGTCTCATCCGACAACAACTTCTGAGGTTGCCGTCCGGCCGAGCCATAAAGCGGTCAGCTGTTCCTTTAGGATTATCGTGTTAAAATCCCGTCGATTATCTGTGTCGTCACTTAATGATATTTGACTCAAATTGGCCAAAAAAACGAGACAGAACAAAAGATGGGGGGGAAACCCAGACCTTTAAACGTAACTGTCTTCCGCGTGAAACAGCAAGCCGTGTTTTGAAAAGTAATTCAACGGCAGAGACATAAGCAGTCATGTTTAATTTACAGTGTAGCTCTTGCTGACACTCACAGAAGACGGCATGTGTGAGGCAGAGTTTCCTTATGCCAGAAATACCACCTCAGTTCATATTAATGCATATAAATTCAGCCCATAGCTATATACCCTGACTCCCAGTAATCCATTCCCAGATATTAATGGTATTAATGAGTATTAATATTAAATGACGATTTCACTTTAATGTTCCAGTCTTGCTTGAGCCATATGCTTTGCACGGACATTCTCTGCCAGCCCCTTTGCCCTGTCTCCCCTGCCCATATGTGCCAGGAAGCCCGGCGGGCTCAGTTTGTGTGTCTGCCCCTCCTTCGGACACCTGTGCCAGGCGGCGGTCACTCGTCACACTGCGGGCCGCGTGGCGCCGCATAGGAAAGAGCCGCCTGGCCCTTGGGCTCTCGCTGTGACTGACTGGCAGCTCAGAAACCCTTGGCTTCGGTTTTCCGATTGATGCAAGCCGTCGTCGCGTAGATGGAAGGACGTTCCCAGCTCCTCTGTGCCTTTTCTGCAGTCTGGTCGGCGATACTAATTGTGCAGAACAAAATCTAATACAGCGCACATGATGTTATAATAATAATAACGACAGCAACGACAATAATATCAATGATGAAATCAATAGCATTTTGTAATGATGATTAAGGTTTAATTATCGGATGACTTCTGTTGCATTCTGCCCCCACCTCTTGATTTTATGCCTCTAACACTTGGCTTCTAGAAGTTTGAAACAAAAAAAGTCTTCTGCTAATTACGCATATATTATCTAGCCCGAAAAAAAAACCAACATAAGCCTTGACAATTTCCTCTCGGATCCAGTGTACTTATAATGAAGGGAATAAAAATGGCGCGGTTTCTGTTTAATTAAGTCATTGAACTGAGAGCGCTTCATGAAACATGGACAGGCGCACCTGTCATCTGGCAGTATGGCAGCGGTAACATTCCTGAAGGTTAAATTCTGAAGATCGAGGAGAACATCCAAAACCTGTCGCCAAGCTGTAACAGAAACCAGCAGGTCAGTGATAAATCTACTGTTGATATCGCTGTTGCACATATTGAATTGAGCTGTTTGCACTTATTACTCAGGGCAATTTGACTAAATTAGTTCCAAGCTCTAAATCATCCGCTTGTTTACTTGATCCTATATCAACAATGCTAATGAAAGACCTTCTGCCCGAAATCGGCAAATCCACATTTATCTTTATCTTACTCGAGTCTTCTAAGATATCTGTAATCAAAGTTCTACTCCAGAAGCTTAATCCGCCGATAGGCCGATCTCAAACACGTCGCCTCGTATCAGATCTGTTGGCAGAAAGCGGCGAGACCATAACCATACCTGCCTGCCTGTATTTGGTAAAATAACACACAGACCACCTGTCAGTCTGTGACGCGGTGGTGTTAGAGCACAGACCAGCCACAGAATGAGCCGCAGTCTTCTCCGTACCGTTGGCATTTATTTGCTCGCCTTGTCCTGCTCCTGAATTGAAATTCCACTGTCGATGTGATATCTCGCCCGTGTTTTATGAAATGGATCAAGACGCCTAGGCTTTTAGCGGACTGTGGGCAAGCGCCATCACTGTCAGAGCGCTATCAATTTATTAGAGTAAGTGATTAATCTATAAAATATTCAGTGGCCAGGTACGAGGCCCCACGGGGCTCTCTGCGGGCTGTGCCTTGTCTGCTATCTCTCGGGGATGTTATTAGCAAGCATGACATTGCCAGTATATCAGTGCCGTCTTTTCTTTCAGAGGTAGAATCCTGTAAAGTCAGTGTGAATGATTCCGGAATGCTGCCCCGTGCATTCATTATTTTAAGATTAGATCGTCATAATGCTCTGCTTTCTGCCTCTTCAAATTCCTCCCTGAACTGTCTCCAAGTGGTGCAGAATTCTTATTAGACACTGCCCTACATTTTCTTCCCGCCGAATGTTGGGCTGAATATAAATTACTACTTCTTGACTTTAAAGGCCTAAATGCTACCAATGTATCTTAGTAACTTTTTTCTTTTTTTTTTTTTGTCCCGCACACTCCTTCTTGATTACTTTTTTCTATCTTCTACCAAGAATTGAGTTCAAAGGCAGGGAGATGTCTCGTATGTAGGGCTCATCTTTTATGGAATAATCTACCTGCACTTGTTTGGAATCTGCACGTCTTTAAGTCTGTATTTTACGCCGTGTAGATGAAGGTGTAGAGCGACTGATAGCTCCTTATCACAGAGCTGCTGGTGAGCTCAGCAGTCAGACTGTCACGCTAACGTTGCGTGTAATCACCGCCGTGTGGCCACGCCGGTAACAGCACTGCTCCAACGCTCATCTTTCAGTAATTTCCAGAAAAAAGGTCAGCCGGCCCCCTACCGGATGACCAAACTGGATCAAATGACTTTCTATCCCACTGGACTTTAGATCTGTGATTTATATATTTAAAGACATTTTATCTCTCTGCTTTATTGCTGAAGGGATCAAATATTTTTCAGTTTTCCGCATACAGTATTGGCTTTTTTTTTTCTTCTATTTTTCGATCGCCTCCGGAACAGCTACTCCATTAAAAATGATTGAGCGATCGATGGATTAATTGATCGGTTCAGTATTAAAGACTTAAGTAGCCGGTCTTGCTAAAATACATTACGTGCGCACTAATCAGTCATCTGAACGTTATATTATAGGAAAAATGTCTTGACGAGCAGTTTGAATGTGCTTTGGAGGGGGGATTTCAATGGCAAAGTGTAGAAAAACACTAGGGGTTCCATCAGGAAGACAAATGACTCTTACAGGAGTGGTTAAAGTGGCCCAGCTCTGTCAAACCAGACATTTTGATTTCTGTTTAGAGCACAGGATTTTTTTCTCAGCGAATTACTTAGAAGAACTTGAGGGACAATAGGGAATGCCCAACTGACAAAAACATTTAAAAACACGACAATACCGTTTCAGTTTCTGACAGTTAAATTGATGCAGCTGAGCACGCATCACGCATAATTCTCAATTTTCTCTTCTGCAAACCTCCCAGTCGAACACGACCGATTTTCACTTTTATTTTCATCTGTGTCTCTGTCTCCGTGTATTTCCCTCTTCCGTGGAGCTTCGGGTTTTTGCTGAAACGCCCAACGAGATCCTTTGTTCCATACATTCTCCTGTAGGTCTTTCAAGGCTCCAGCGAAGCTGTGAAACGTGGCTAGATACGGCAGTAGGCCTGGCCAAAAGATGGCAGGTGAAACACAGCTAAGTGTGAAATCCAACTCGGTCCTGGAAACTTCAGTGAGACCTCGTAATTGTCACCATCCATCTACCCGGACACCTTAACTGCACTGTGCCCGACGCAGGAGACGATGAAGCCCGGATTGGACGCCGGTCCATCGCAGGGCACACGCTCAAACATGCGATGTTCAATTTAGAGATACAAATTCATCCAACCATATGCTTCTGGAAACCTGCACAAGTGCGAGGGACACCACACAGAGCAGGGGGGCGGGAATCAATCCCCCAAATGTTCAGGTGCAAGGCATCCCATAGATACACCATCCTGCCCACTAATTGTGACCTCTCTTTTTTTGTAGTACCTTTACACGTCTAACAATGCCCACTGTGACTAATTCAGACAGACTCGAGAACAGAGCTAGTCACTAACTAGGTTACCACGCACGTGAGACCAGCCCAGTTCAATTGGATTTTTCCCCCGACGTAAATATGTCGGCAGCAAATTAACTTAACGGAGTGCTTATTTAGACATGGCCGCTACAAACAGAGAAATATTACAATGGTGCCACATCGTAAAATCGAGTTTTATGGACAGAGAGCTGGCTGGGATCTATTACAGATGGAGAAACACAGTAGTGTTGATTTCCTGTCATGTTTCCATGCTGTTCCTGAAATAGATCTGGGAGTGGCTTTCGGGGCAGAATATCATATACATAAATATACATCTGCTTTATTTACACTGGAGATTTACAGTCTGTTCCTGTTGACATTCACTTGAAGCGATGGGCTGTCCACACGTGTGAGGCATTACAGACGATACCCCGGATGCATGCTAAATGCCGTTTCTGTATGAGAAAAACAGGCCAGATTCATACCAACACCCATAATCCAAGTTATACGTAATAAAAGGTCTGGTGGAGACCAGCAATAGAAATGTACAAACGTTTAAATGCACACTTACGATATAAAATATATCATATACGATGAAAATGGATATTTCCAACTGGTAGATTTTGTTAGTAGCAATTAGTAGTAATGAACGTGGTATTAGAAACCACACTGGTGGTGGACTGAATGGACCATGCTCACATGGCAGCGTAAGAGAGAGGCATACTTTGTGCCTGATGGGACAGAGCACTGCTAATGTGTCACAGTCTGAGTCGCTTGCTGTGCGGGGAAGTGCAGACATTGGCCCATTTAGTGCCGTTTCAACCCCACCTGCTTTTTTAAAAAAATATATGCAATTCTTATTTCTGTGCCGATTGGAAGTCCTGCAGACCTGGGAAGCATTTGCCCCATCCTGTTTCGAGGGCACAATGTTCTGAGGGCAGAATGAAAAGTGATTGGTTGAGGGAGATAACCAATCAGATTGTAGAGGAGGCAGGCCCGAGCAACTAGAGTAGGCGGGACCAAAACTTCTGATTGGTAATATGCGACATCTGACCAAGATCTGATTGGTTATCTCTCTGGAACAATCATTTTTCTTTCTGCCCTCAGAGAATTTTTGTGCAAGTAAAACTCCCATGAGATTTTCAAGGGGGTGGGGGGCTGTCCTCTCTGGGGTTGAAGGCACTTTGTCCTGTTGTATTGCCAACCCGACCAGAACCAGAACCAGACCTCAAAACATAAAGCATCAAAACAACATCTTAAATACTGCTCTCCCATGTGTGTATACAAATAAAAGAATTAGTCTTCATATACACTGATCAGTGGTGATTAACGTAATCTATGGTTTCATTAAGTACTTTCTGCAATAGATACTCTAGACGTTTTGTGGCACGTGGGATTTGTGTTGTAATTCTTCAAGCCTTAAAGGTGACTAATTTTTTTTGTTAATCTTTTATATGTATGTTTACTAATATTATAAATATTTCTCATTTTGTGAAATCATATAAATGATACAGTTATTGTCACTTTTATTTGACAGTATACCTACTATGTGTCATTTTATAGTTAATCAAAGTATAACCCCCCCATAGTATGCGACTGTATATTTAATAGCATGTTTGGGTAACTTCATTCTTCTGTACTTTAGGTATAATGGATGGTAGTTTAGTCTGTTTTTATGTATCACTGTTGTTCACAATATATAATTGGTTTCTCATTTGCTGGACTTTCTGCTTTTCGAAAGATCTTTAAAACTCCATTGGAACTGAGCGCAAATAAAATGAGAATCACTGGGGACACCCCCCTCCCCCACCCATGCTGAATTATGTCTTTGACCTCATCCTTGACACCTCCCAAAAGGCAATCTCCGAGGCCTGTCAGGCAGAGGTGATTTCCCTCTGATCGAGAAGTGCATCCAGTCGTCCAAACACCCTCACGAAACGTTCATTTTAACTTTGGAAAACAATGGACAGACATTATTCATTTTCCTTGGACTTGCTTGTTTAGTTGTTAATATAGTTTTGCTGTGTAGTCATGCCATTAAAATGTGTCCCTGTGGTGTTTGTACTAAACAGAGGAGTTGCCATTCTAGACTCTATGGTATATCCTGAGAGATTTCATTTCTAAAAATTATTTATTGTGGGCAGTCACTAAAGCGTTTAAAGACTTACGCGGTAACATAAGAGTTATAAGCAATGTTCTGTGTCGTAAATGAAGATAATACTAATTTTCAGTTTTAAATATGCCTCAAAAGTAAAATATGCCTTTTACCAAAGGAAAATTATTAAAAGCAATTTGTAAAAAAAAAAAAAATCATTATCAGAAAACAATTACAATAAGCAGTTTCCGCAATTTCCGTTCATATTTATTGACTTTATGTTAAATACACAATGGCTGTGATCGTTACATAAACCTGCCCAGTCAACCAGAAGAAACACAGGTACACTTTTCCGCCAAACCTTACTTCATTTCCTGTAGCTATCGGTCTTGAACTTGTCTCTTTTTTTTAATTTATTGTAGTGTTCTTTTTTTTGCACTACATTTTACATTTTCCTCGCAGCCTCGACTCCTGAGTTGGCTGATTTTTGTAGCCCCTATTTGCCTTTGCTGTGGTGCCAACCGCCATATTTGGCGCTCTGTGGTAATTCTCCTACATGCCGTTCACCATTGTGTTAGCTGCAAACTTAACCTCCCCATAGAGAACGCGCGTGACAGGTGCATCGCATGGCTAGGCCAAAAATACTTGGCGGATGCATCCCTCGTCCCTATTTCATGCATCTTTTTTTTCTCCCCCCACCATTTCTGTTGGTTCGCTGCACATGCTAGGCCTGGGGGGGGCGCTCACTCCATCATTAGATGACGTCTCTCTCGCACATTTCCAAAGCTCTCCCTCCCCCAAATCGCTCCTCGGGGAAAGTGGAGTTGCATGGATAGTTATTTGAAAGCACGCGAGACTTTTACGGAAAATCGCTTAGCGGCGACAAGCTGAACAGCAGGCACATGCAGGTACAGCACTGAGCTGACTTAGGCAGTCAGAGAAAATGTTTAAAGCTATTTATCTGGATACTAAGTGTATATTTCCTCAAAAAAAGAATGCATTTGACATTAGAATATATGAAAGTTAACAGCAGAACAATAAAATAAACAAGATGTCTTCTGTTCTCCAAGAAGTAGATATCTACAGTAGTTGGACGGCTAGATGAACATCGCTTCAGTTCCTAAACCTCTCCTGAGGGGCACCTCAGCCATTCCATGTATTTGTTAAATTTTACCACCTGCTCAATTAATTAAGGAATTTTAATTAGGTAAATAATTCAATGAGACACTGATTAGCTAAACAAAGTATGCAGTCACTGAATGAAAAAAAAAACATGGACATGTTCAATTCCTGTAAATACCGGGGTGAATTTCGGAGAGGTTTTGAAATGGCTAAAGAAACATACCTTACCTTGACAGACATTATATCATAGTTTTACACCAACATAAAGATCATTTAAACATCATGCCTAAGACTTTTGCAGAATACTGTATATGTTCAGTTATGCAAGCATGTGTTAATGTAAGTGAAACTCAGACCATTTTGTGTGCAATTGAACGGACCTTTAAATACATACCTCACAGTCTCTCGCTTTTTCCTTTCTTACATAGATGCTTCACCTGCTTCACCTTTTGTCCCCCAGTCTTGCATGTCAGGGTTCCGTTCGAGTCCTGCCACAGCATTGGCTTGAGTTTTGGGTTTTGACTCGTCAAAACATCATATTTCTTCTTTTTGATTTAGTCTGTGGTAGGTTTGCTAGAATGTTTAGCATGACCGTCATGGTACAATTTATGGTGCAACTTCAGCTCTAAAGCAGAAGACCGTGCCCTCGATTCCAAACCCAAATCTTGTTTTCAGTTCTCCCAGGCAGTTAGTTTAATAATTTCTGATTCTGATTAGTCAGAGGCTTCACACCTGGCTCCCAGGTAAAGGAAGGCTGGAAAATCAGCAGAAATCTGCCCTTGAGGAGCGTGATTTGAACAGCCCTGGTTTACAGAGTACTGAGATGGTTCCTCAGGTGTTGGGCGTCCATATACAGAGCATGGCTCCCTAGCAGTCATGTCTGAGACCTGAGATAAGGTAGCCAGAAAAATCCTAGATTATCCAGGTGGTCTTTCACAAGCTTAGGATGAGCTTGAATGTCCTTTCAGGTATGTTTTGATCATGAACTTCAGCAGCAGAGACCTGCTAAGTGCATTATACTTGCGGCAATTCATATGGTCATGTTTAATAAAAGCTAAAAAAGAAACCAAACAACTGACAGTGAAACAGCACGTCATGACACTCACGATACCATAGATGGGTCACAGAACTAGCTTACTGTAAAGCAGAACATGCATATTGAGAAATTACACATCTAGTATACTCTCAAGTATACTAGTATGCTCTCAAGTATAGTTCATGTTAGGACAATTGACTTGGAGGAATATGGAGTCGTAGAGGGCCTGTAATGAATCTAAGGTGCTTGAAGAAGCAGAATGATTCTGGTACAGGAGTTACTATGTAGCATGTGATTTTGCTTGATCTACATTTTTTTCTGGAAGTGAGTCTTTGGAGCAGGTTGAGTCCTGGGTAGCGGCAGACTCGCCAGCAGACTTCCTTACTCTGGAGTTCTGGAGGGGGGACTACAGCCAATAACCTTCTCAGCAAATTCCAAAAAACCTTGTAGCTTGTCCTTGAAAAAGGGCGTAGAAGCGGAGCCAAATCGGACAGTGATGGAGGACACCTCACGAGTCTCTGCAGCCACACCGGGTGCGCTGCCATTTTCCCGTGAGTGTGAGTGTGTGTGTGTGTGTGTGTGTGTGTGTGTGAGTGTGTGTGTGTGAGTGTGTGTGTGTGTGTGAGTGTGAGTGTGTGTGTGTGTGTGTGTGTATGTGTGTGTGTGTGTGTGAGTGTGTGTGTGTGAGTTTTTGTTCATTTTGAAAGCACTTTGCAAGCCACTAAGCTTATATTTCTGTGGCTAAGCCTTGTGTTTTCTAATAACTGATTGGTCGTCTGTCCCGGATTTTCACTTTCGATGAGCAAAAACAAACGTGTGAGCAGCATCCAAGTTACTGTTGATAGAAGTTCGTGCACATCTCCGGAATAATTCTGACACATCATTTTGAGTCCAAAATTTTGCCAGTTCAATTAAATTTTTTGTCATCAAGTGGGCTGCTAAGTCCCAAAACATCTTAGGATTCTTTTATAACCGTTATGCGCAGGTATAACACTCGTCCTGAAGGCTTCTTTAAAGCACGGTACACGTTAAATTACACTAATACGTATAAAGTCAGGTGGCGTGCTGGTGCCTCACACCACTACCACCTCAGTTTGAATCTCTGCCATGGCTCTGCGTGTGGAGTTTGCATGTTCTCCCCGTGTCGTTCTGGAGTTTACATGTTCTCCCCGTGTCGTTGTGGAGTTTACATGTTCTCCCCGTGTCGCTGTGGAGTTTGCATGTTCTACCTGTGTCGTTGTGGAGTTTGCATGTTCTCCCCGTGTCGTTGTGGAGTTTGCATGTTCTCCCCGTGTCGTTGTGGAGTTT
>JAODLC010000052.1:6242198-6253886 GCA_026781145.1 Hippopotamyrus pictus | reverse complement strand
TATCAGGCTCCTAGAAGCAGGACTGAAGTCCCATAAAGCAAGGAAGAAGCCCTTCATCAATGAGAAACAGGGAAGAATCAGGCTGCAGTTTGTAAAAAAAATGTATATTTTACACAAGAGTTTTGCTGTAGTTTCTTAAGTGCTGTGTGTAGTTTGCGTGTAGCGCTGTGCGTCGTTTGCATGTAGCGCTGTGTGTAGTTTGTGTGTAGGGGTCACTTTCTGTGCACCAGAACAGCTAAGCGCATCATCTAAGTCGTTCTAAAGATTCCATGACTCTTGCTAGCATCCGTGTTTGGTTCCAGTATGGAGAAAACATGGCTCTCCTGAGGTGTTCATGCAGCACGGTGTCTGGAGCCACAGTGAACAACGTTCGGCCAGAGGTACTTCTGGAGATGAGAACACCTCGTTAATGAGAGAGGTCAGAGGTCGGCTGGATTCGTTAATGCTCACCGGAAGGCCGCACACGGGGGGGAATAACACCTCGGTACAACGGTGGTGCGCAGGAAGGCTTCTCTGAATATACAACTCGTCTAGCCTTTCTGACAGGGCCGCCCTTGGGCGTTGTGGTGCCCTCCCACCCCCCCAGAGCAGCAGAAAACAAATTTTATCAGTTCATTTGGGTATCTGGCTGCTGACTAGCTAGCTGGTGTCTGTTTCACAAGAAAAGTACTGAAATATTAAGAGGAATGTAAATAACTGTGATTCCACAGAATGCAACCCAGAGGTGTTTCTTCTGAATAGTTTCACTCGCTCTTTTGCGCCCCCAAATCAAACGGTGCCCTGGACAATGCCCTGTGTTGCCCTGATCCTGGGTTATGGGGACAAAAGGGGAAAATACCTGAAATTGCACACAATGCACACAATGTCCCCATAACGTGATAAATATCCGTTTTTTTTCCCTTATGGGGACCGGTTTCCTGGTCCCCACAAGGGAAAACTCTATTTTATAAAAATCGGTGACTGCTATGAAAAAACTAAAAATGCAAAAAACTCTTGTATTTTGCTAGGTTACTTATGGTTAGGGTTAGGGCAGGGTAGGGGTTAAGGTTGTCATAGTTAGCATTAGCATTTTTCCCATTGAAATGAATGAGCGGTCCCCATAAGGATATGTTTACCCTACATGTGCGTGTGTGTGTGTGTGTGTGTGTGTGTGTGAGCATGTGAATGTATATGTGTGTGTGAATGTATGTGACTGGTCATATATATTACTTGCATGAATGTATGTATGTGTGTGTGTGTGTGTGTGTGTGTGTGTGTGTGTATGTAGATGTGTAAGTGTGTGTGTTCGATGCAGACTTAAAATTCAGAAATAATAGTAATTTTTGTGTAGCAGCACGGCTTATTAAATCTGAGAGGTCACTTCATTATTTCGGATTTCTTTTGGAAAGGGGTCAGGAAGCAGCAATCTATTATCTGATATATGGTGATTCGTGGAGCGATTTATGCTCTCCTGCTCGATAAACCTTATAACATGGTGTGTCCTGCTGTTGGAAAATGTTCTAAAATTATACTGCGAACGAACAGCTGTCCTTTGGCTGTATGTGGGATAAATTCATGCTGTAATTTATTATACTTAATAATACATGTATATGTTCATCTATGGATAATTGTGTCCCTGAAGCAGAATATACCACTGATGCTAATTGCTATCCAACTCTACCTTAAACTCTGCACTGTTAGAGCTCTTCTATATTTAAATTATTGGCAATTGTTCACTTTCATGAATATCAGTTGATTTTCTGATTTCTGCCTTTCATTTTGAAGGATAAAAGACATGTTGAGTAATTAAAGTTACATTCTCTGGGAAGGTGTCAGTGTAGTAATTAGAAATTAGTGTTTTAGAAATTTAAAATTAGTGTTTTAGAAACTTTAACAATAAAAATGTACCAGATAGATCATTTTCATACACCGAATATTGTCCAGAAATCAAGCATTAAAAATGAGTGCAGTAGTCACGAAACTGATCGGTCAAAGCATTTTAACTCTGCGTCACACGCCATTGGCTGAGGCTTCATAATTTATTCTGTCACTTCAAAGCTGAGTGGCTCTTAAACAGCATGGAAGGCGCCTAATTGGCCATTTGACCTTCACACCTTGGATTCAATTATATCAGTTTGCTTTGCTCTTCACTGCTTTTCTGGCTATTCTTCATAATGAAAACGGGATTTCATATTGTTCCCAGAAAATGAATTCATTATTAGCCAACGGAGCACACGGGTCGATTTTCCGAATCACGGATAATGACAAAGCGTGTTGCGGCCACATGGCGGGCTGTGGCGTCGGGCGGTGTTCCTTGCTTCGGCGTCGCTTCCGGGACATTTTAGCCCAGGTGATGCCTCTCAGGCGGCCGTGACAATGGGTAGCTAACTGTTGACGTTGCTAGCGACGTTGAGATCGTGAACGATGCATCAGGGAGCTCGAGCCGACTATGCACACTTTGAATATAACGGCTAATGTCATCCCATCTGCCACAAATGACGCGCTGTTTGTTTCTCCCGGGTTCCTGAGGGCTTCAGAAGTAGCTGGTAGGCTAATAATAGCATCAGGCTACAACTCCGTTAGCTACCTTTGATCTTGCCTGCCTCCGTCCAAAGAAGCCAGTCCCTCTCCCCCCAGACAGCTGTGTGACAGGTGGCTTGTGCCTTTCTTTATGTGACTAATTTTGGCTGAGGCGTTCGGCAAAGATGAGGAAACTGGGACATGGTCCCATTGGACCCCACCGTCATCTCCAGCGCCTGGTTTTTCCAGCCAGGCGAGCTTTGGTATCGGCTGGATCTGTTACTCGTGCCATGTCACGGTTGGCATCACCTGTGAGGTATTTCCCCGTGCCCAGGATGTCACCGTACCCCTGGCTTCCTGTTACGTGCCTGTTACGCTTGGTCCCATACTTGATCCCACGCTTGATCCCACGCTTGATCCCACGCTTGATCCCATTCTTAAAAAACCCAGCGGTGGAAAGTTTACATTCATATTTCAAAACGACTTGCTTTCAGCTTGTGACGAGTGAAGGTCTTTTGAGGATTTGATCAAAGCATATTGTCTTTGATAATGACAGTCTGGGTTTCACTGAGGTTTTGCTGAAATGTGATTGCATGCTTCTTGCAATCCAGAATCTGCATTTTTTTTTCATTCCTCCCTCTTTTTATGTTATATGTCAAATATGGCTTTTAAGAATGAACTTTAGCGTTTATCTAAGCTTTGCCTGCCTTAATTGAAAACAATTATATGTCAAAACTCGCTGAGTCGCTGGTGGAGTCCATTCATGATTGTAATGTGATCAAACACGTCAAGCTCAATAAAAAAAAGTACATAAGAATCCTTTTGGAAAATTTAGCAGTAAAAAGCCTCACATCCAAGATAAGGACACTAAACTGACTGAACTTAGTTATTCACAAAATATTAACAAATAAAATACTAATAAATGATACTGGAAACCGCTAAGGGAAGTAAATCAAACCTTTGCTCGACATACTCCTGTTTGCTGGCTTCCCGTTTCTTTGTTTGGTGCTGCACAAAGGCCCTTGTGAAAATAAATGTAAAACAAAATAAAATAAAAAGTAAAGTAAGATAAAAGTAAAGGCTTGAGGTCTACTCCACGAATGACGTGCAGAGGTGCATCTCAAAGGCCTGGCTTTATAAACCATCATGGGTCCCTCTGCTGACTGAGACTGGGGTGTCATGCGGGGGCCTGGGGGTGTCTTGCGGGGGCCTGGGGGGGTCATGCGGAGGCCTCGCCATCAGAATGAGGCTGCCACGCTGGGGCTTTGGCCCCTTCTCCGACTCTGTGTCCGTGCAGCAGGCAGGCAGGGTCAGTCTAAACCTGGGCGTCATTTTTTGTAGCTGAACAGGGTGCATTTCTTTCTTAAGAGGCTGCGTTTCTCCTCCTAAAATCACCATGGTGACCCCGATGTTCCCCTGAGCGTCGATCTTTACCGGGATCTTTTATAGCTTGTATAATTCCCTATAAAAGTTATAGAAATGCTTTGAGAATTCGAGACGCTCCTGTGTGCTCGCTGACTCGCCCCTTGCTAAAGTATTTAAATATTTAAAAATAAAAAATGCAAGATTGAGATCTGAGATTTTTTTTCCCACCGAACTATTTCATGTCCTTCAATAAAGTCTGAGAAATGTTTCAAGGACTCAGGAATGCAGTGGCCTGTTCAGAAAGTTCAAATATTTGAGGGGTGTCTACAACAGTTTCTCCAGAAACAGTTTTTTCCTCTCCTGGTCTTAACTAACCACAAAACACACACACACACACACAATATCCATGCTGCCCTGACTTGAGTATGAATCAAGTCAGAATTAAATTTATCTCCCCAGAAAGAGCAACCCAGGATAATTTTGGATGTGCGTTTCAGAAATGGGGTATAACTCAGCAGAATATTTCTAGAGAAAAAAATGAAAATGAGACCAGAAATAGGTAGACGAAAATAATGAGCAAGCAATGTGAAGGAGTAGCAGTAATAGTAGAATGCTTTCATTTCATTATTGCAGCCATGGCAACTGTTGCTATAGTGTCTAACAGAGTGTTCGGGCAGGAAGATTTTTCTGGAAACGGAAGATATTTATACAGCATAACTGATGATGATGAGCCCTGTCAGAGTGATTAAACAACAAGATCCTGCAGATCTGTTGACTCTGGGGGCCTGTTGTGCTTCCTGTTGGGTGATAATAATGAATAAATTTTGATTGGCGACCATGCTTTTTTTTAAAAAAAAATAAAAAATTTAACTCAATGTAACTCTTTTTTCCTCCCCTCTGAGTACTTAGGAAGTACCTGCCTTGGAAAAAAAATGACAAAATTGTTTTATTGTCTAATTGTCTAATAGATTGGCTCGCTAGTGTAGAATATGCACTACACACAGTCTTTGTTTGCGAATATAACCTTGTATGCTTTGGTACATGTAATAAGTGGGATGACAGTTCTAAAAGAGAACAACAAATTTTGTCATACTGTGTTTCAACACTCTGCCTGTCTGTGGTTCTAAAAAACATAATTTAAAAGGAAACAGTGACAGTCTCTCTTTTTTTTGAGAGCTGAGGTGCAGATCAATGCTTCTTAGTGCTGTAAACACACCTTCACTTCACAACAGATAGTGTCTTGATTCGATTTTTTTTTCCCTCTTTGGTCCATACTTAAAAAGATTTTAAGATTATGCACTTACAGACGCTTATAACCTTTTAAAAGTTCAGTCTTGCATGGATCAAAGCTAATCTGTTATTAGTTTAATCAGATTTTCTCTGTTGTTAGGATTTTGATGAATATGAGATCGCATTTAATAATGGAGGAAATACGAAATAGGTCACAAATTTTCACCATCGTATGATGTATCTCAGAATATGTTGATTTCCCCATGAATGATGGGTTGATCTGCGAGAGGGGAAACATCTGAAAATGAATCATCTTCTCTGCAATTGTCTCCACCGCTCATCCAAGATCTCTGTTAACATGTTTGATTTTCGTCTGCGCTTTCCCCAGAATTCGTTACAAACGAAGGCACAAAGATGCTGTTGTACTCTATCTGTGATCTATTATGTTTGTGGACAGCCGAGGATGGTCCTATATGGCATTGGCAGAAATGTGTAGGGTAAATAAGTCCAGGATTATCTGATAGTGGAGAGCTCATTCTTTCTTGCTGCAGATGGGATTATCCCCTCAGAGTTCAACACAATACGTGTCGGATACTCACACTATGAGGTTAAGTCCTCGTTTCAATGGTGACGGCAGACCAAGTCACATGGCGCGACTCCATTCTTGTGTTTTCGGTTTATTAGGTCTCGAGGACTATTGTGCCGCCTCCTCCACCAAGAAAATAGTTTAATTTACATTCTCATTCCCGGGAGACTCTGAGGGAATAATGCAAAATGTGAAGTGACTTCTCGGCAAAGGAGACGGGTTATAAAGATCCTTTGACTTTGTGTTTTGCCTTGAGATGGAAAGAGAGAGAAATAGACAATGAGGGAGACGCTGAGACAAAGGAGTGAGATGGGGGGGAAAAAAAAGCGAGGGATAAGTAACTAATAATGAGAGGAGAGATTTGCAACGACAAAACATATGAGAGAAAATAGCACATTTTCTGCTTTTATCACCTTGAATTCAGGAGGAATCTCTCAAATAAAGGGTTTTCTTCAAAGTGCATGCTTCGCACCAGAAGGGGGGCCAAAAATCTCAGCTGTGACGTGACCCAAGTTCCTACTGAATTTTAAATGCGTGTCTTGGAGGTGAGGCTGAGGTAACCAAGTCTTTTATCTCCCTGTTTTTTTTATAAACCGCTGTATATTTAAAGAATAAATTATCATCTTCTCCATTTAAGATTTAGCTTCAGATACACTGTGGCTGCTTTCTTCTCCCTGCTTGTGCTCCTCCTTACACCTTAAAAGAGATTCTCGCCGCTTCAATGTGGTGAACGAGCCGTAAGTGTGTAACTTTAATGCTGAGAGCCCATCGCGCGTAAGAGAAGTCGCCATTATGTATTTGAAATGGAGCCAGGTAAGGCACGGTCACACCGGAGCTCCACCATTAAGTGTATCGCGTTTGACCATTATGTGATTCAGCCTTGGACAACTGAGCGATGATTATTTACCCAGAATTCCCCTGCCGACAGAAGCAGCCATCCATAGACTGCAGTTGACATTAAAGTCATAAGTGGTTTCGTGTTGCAATTCAGATAGGAGTGAAGGAGGTCACGCCAGCTGCTTATTTGAGTTTACATTGTTACTGCTTAAGATCCCACATGAGACCAAATTTGAGGCCGCAACGCTAGAAGGCTCTAAGCGGCTGTTTATTGTGATTTTTTATTTTTTTTTTTTGTTCTAGAACACAAGTGAATTTGCTCTTTGAAAATTGATTTGATTTTAAAATAGAACACAGCCGCTGGTTCGACTGCAATTTTAAAGCCTGCCGGCTGTGGGACGTTGCTGAAAAATGTTACGCGCTCTTTTCAAAGTTTAAATATCAGGTTCTTATCCGATTCGCATCGATTCTTTATTTGATTTCGTGCCGAAATGTGGCATCGACAAGCAGCCGCCGGACGCTGCAGTGGAAAAGATAGGAGGTCGCTTTGCATTGGCTTTGTTCTCTGGAAGTGTACGGGTCGCGAATCTGCCGATACGTAGAAGCACAATTTGACACGTAACAGAGTTGTGCCTGACTAGTGAAATGAAATATGAGCATGACTTAAATATTAGCTTGTCTGTTTGTGTTTTTGGCACAACCCAAGTAAACAGGGCTCTAAAACCGCAGATCTTATTTACTTTTATCTAAAGCGATGTATGCACAAGTGAGAAAGCAGGGTCAGTCAGTCCCTGGGGCGACAGGGGTTAGGGGCCTCGCTCAAGGGGGCTGTGGTAAAAACAGTCTGCCAACCCTGGGATTCAAACCAACGACCTTCTGATCCCAATCAAGGCAGCCTAACCTGCTGAGTTACACTCCAGCCCCATTTTGTGGGAGTGGGTTCCTGGCGAGGGACTGAAAAATGTATTTGGATGGACATTCCCCTGGAATATCATGACCAGAGCCTCCAGTTTTTACCTCCAATGCGGCCGAGCACTGGGTGCGTGACCCGCCCCCCCCCCCCAATTATGTCTAGTAGGCAGCGGCTACAAAGGAGAAGCGGGCAGGGGGCTCTCTATCCATGCATGTGCTTGACTTTAGATCAGCTCAAGTTTGCTCATATTTATCAAATGAGACCTTGGGCCGGGGCGGAGGGGGGTGCTGTCTATCTGATTTATGGTTCCCGCTGTTCTCTTTCCCGCTAACGCCTCTGGTCTTAAATGCGCGGATGTGGCTTTCATTACATCACCCGCGTCACCTGCTGTGACAGCTCAGTGGTGACACCGTGTTCCCAATTCTCTCCCGTTCTCCTGGTCTCGCCCCGGCCCGGCATGACTCCTGTGTGAAGGTTGAAGGCCAGTGTCTCGGACTGAGTGTCCGACCCCGCGATGGACTCACCATCCCATTTCCAGTCACGTCTTGCCCTGTGTCTTCTGATCCCGCACTGGTTCAGTCTCTGATCAATCTGGGGCGTATTAATTATTGTCCGCAGATGTATAACTGAAGGAAACAACGTAAATCAACATAATCTGCTGCAGGATCAGGCCAGGAGCCTTTCCTCCGCAAATGGCTCCGCTCTCTGTTACTGGGCTTCGCGTGTTGGGTCTTGTTTCATAAGACGATGAGGATGAAGGAACCAACTGTGCAGCATCATGAAGGAGAAGCAGACTGGCAGGTGGAACAGCTTGCATGTAAGCGGGCCTCTTTGTTTAATTCATTTGTTCTTCACTGTCTTGGAGTGCCACAGTGTCCCTGCAATTAAAATCGTGTTTCCGCACCTATTATTATCTATTATAATACTGCATTATTATCATCACGTCCTCGACGGTATGAGCGGCGTTTGAAGTGAATGGATCATCGATGTTTATTGTGTTACTTGCGGCGTTCTTGTATGTTCCTGTCACGTCCAGTTGCAGGTCAAAAACGGCGTCAACAGCCAGGCGTCGGCTCATGACCTTGATGGACTTGATGATGATTCTACGCACGTCCTGCTTTTTCTCAAGTTCGACGCGTCCCTGGGTCAACAAGGGAGGGGCTTGCGCTGCACTTTATTATTACCAAATCGCAGTCTTCATCGTATGACATCGCCACAGTAGGTAAAACCAATGTTTTCTGTCAAGTGACTAGATGCACAGTTATAAAATAGCTGTTTTATTGTGCATGTCTTCTGTTACAAAGCGTACAAACCTGCTTACTTGCAAAGGCTGTACAGAGCAGTGTAAGGGTGCGTCTTCATTTCATGATGATGATGATATGATGATGATGATGATTATGATAATACTGACGAAGATTGAACCGGTAACCTTCCGATCAGAGGCTTAGCCTGCTGAGTCACACACTGTCCCCGGTTTGATGGTTAGAAGCCTTGAGTTGGAAAATGTGAAAGAAATAGACCAATCTGATGATGTCATACAATGAAGACTGTGATTCGTTAAAAAAAAAGTGAAACGAAAGCCCCTCCCTCCTTGACCCAGGACCATGTTGAAATTCAGGATGTCCATGATTCTGCCACGTGTTTCTTGTCTTCAAATTTGTAGAAAAATAAGAACATCAATGGTGAATGAAAATATAGAGAAGAATCAGCATCCCGCTCGACATCCTCACCCCAGCCTCGTGCCGCTTGGGATGGGATCCAGTGCCCCCCCAGGAACCCTGACCAGGATAAGCAGTTTGAAGATGTATGAATGGGTTTGCGACTCATGTAATGTATTGCATTTGATTGCTTTTCACATGAGGCAGTTCGGTCAGGAAGGTAAACAAAACCTTGATAGCAATGGAGAGTGAGAAATGGGTTTGGTCCGGGGGGGGGGGGTCTTCCTTTCAGGGGTAATTGGGATTAGGAACAGAGGAGGCCAAAGTAATACCAAGAAGCCAACGTGAGAAATAAACATGTAGTTTCTGAAAGGCTGGTGTCCGAGAGGGGGGGTCAGAACGGCATCGTAGAACAGCTGCTGGGGATGCCTAAGAATGAGGGGGGGGAAACGAATTTTCACCGTCAACTGTGGTCATCTGACCCTTCTACCCTATACATAAGTGCAAATAGTTTACAGCGGGTTAGTAGTAGACGTGATATGTCATTGATCACTAAAGTAAACCATTTCCTCACAAGATCAAGCCATTCGAAGGTGTCGCCTGTCAGATGTGGTAATGATGCATGATTTTTTTTTTCACAATCGATACGGTCAAAGTGAAGATGATCTATAAAATAATTTTAGGAAATGTAATTGGAAGTAGAAGTTTTGGTTTGCTTGACAAGCTGTAACTGGTTTGTTATGCACAAAGAAGTTTCTTGCAATTTAAAACATTATGCTGATAAAACAATAATACTGAATCTCCCAGCAGGAATGTCATACAAAATACAAGTCTGAAACAGGCCTGAATACATCTCGGGAATGGAAAAGATAAGTGTTTTTTAGCTAATTAAATTTCGTGGTGGGGTGACTCAGTGGGCAGCTATAATGCCTGCCACCTCCAGTGATGCGGGTTCGAATCCTAGTCCTGGTCCGTGTATATGGAGCGTGCTCGTGGGAGTTTTACTTACAGAAACATGCTTTGAGGGGGGAATGAAAAATGATCGGTTCAGAGAGATAACCAATCATGTTGTAGAGGAGGTGGGTCCACGCAGCTAGGGGGCGGGACCAAGACATCTGATTGGTTGAATCCTGTCTTCTCTTGTCGCATGGACCCACCTCCTCTAGAATCTGATTGGTTCTCTCTGAACCAATCATTTTTTTTGTTCTGCACTCCAAACATTTTTGCGCAAGTAAAACTTCCATAAATGCATGTTCTCCCAGTGTGGCAATGGCTTCCTCATAGCACTCACACGGCGTTAGGTGAACTGGCATCTGTAAGTCAGCCATGGTGCACAGCTTGTCTGTTTGTGTTTTTGGCTCACTGTGATGCGATATTCCCCTGGCTTGAGGGCTCTGCCCCTTGAGATAACTTTCAGGAACCCTTGTGACACTGTACCGGATAAGTGGCTGAAAGATGGATGGAAAATTCTTGGTAATGTAGTTCAGTTTGGGGTTTTAAAAATAGAATGAAATGCAAACAGTGCTGAAGTGTGAGGGGAAAGTGACACGTCAGACGCTGTCTGTCTGCCGGAGACAAACAGGGCATTTAAATCACATCACAGCAGGTCTGTAAGAAAGCCAGCAAACATCGGGCTTGGCGGAGGAGGAAATTTAGCCGACGTCAAATTATCTTCGGGTATTTTGACTTGTTTGTATTAGGTGACTACAGTCAGCCTAATGGGAAGCTGTCAGTCCTGACACTTACGGTGCTACCAGCCACTTCACAGGATATTCTGGCAAGGCTGTTGTGTGGGTGGGGAGTTGGGGCCAGTGAGGGTCAGTGTGGTAAGTCGTGAAAAGTTGTGATCACATGTGCTTCACTGCTCTGCCAGATCGGAATGTGGCACGTTAGTTAGGAGCTCGATGTCTGCTGTGTTGACTACCAGTCTTACCTTAGACTATCTCATTAGTTATATATTAGTTATATAGTTACAGTATGGCTTCTAATCCCTTATCCAGTACAGAGGGCACACGGCATAAGGCTGGGTCACACCCTGGACAGCACGCCGGTATGATTTTGGGTCATTCGCTTTGTGGTTTTTTTTTGTCGTTGGAAAGGCTTGTGAACATTTATAAGTTCAGTTAGCTAATGTTTCCTCGTTTTTTTCTTGGCTGTCCATAAGTGGAGATTTTGGACTGCATGTGCTTTTAGATTTTTATTCTGCATCTGTGTAATGTTCCACGTGGGGTATGTACACCGAGGAGCCAAAACATTACGACCACCCCCATGTGTCGAGAATCATATGGACTGTGTTGTTAAAACAGTGCACGTCACGGTTGGGGATATAGTAGACGATAAGGTAATATTCAGAAATGGGCAGGGATGAAGAACTGAGCGACTATTGGCGCTTTTACACAGCCATCAAAAACCAAGCCATACCACCAACTGATGGCTTTCAGTTGTATAATATGCGAGCTGTACCCGAGCTGTACCCGAGTTGTACCCGAGCTGTACCCGAGCTGTACCAGAGCTGTACCCGAGCTGTACCCGAGCTGTACCAGAGCTGTACCCGAGCTGTACCAGAGGTGTACCCGAGCTGTACCAGAGCTGTACCCGAG
>JAODLC010000052.1:6224520-6236117 GCA_026781145.1 Hippopotamyrus pictus | reverse complement strand
GCGTGCGGGGTAAACGGTGCGTTTTGACAAAATGGCGAAATGGCCGATCGACACGGGGGTGGGGGGTGGGGCCGGCACCGCAATAAAGCCCCCCCTCCGATTCACACGGCTCTCACAAAGACAGCGAGCACTTTGGTGATCGTTTCCCCAAACCGTCTCCCAATTGTTCCATGGGAGCATTAGCTGGCTCTGAAAAAAAACACCTCATCATAAAGAGCCTGACCCGTCTGCCTCGACGGTGCCTCTTGGAAGACACCTCTTCCAGCGGGGAGCGGGAGATGATTTCTGGCTGAGATTGCCGGCAATCTGGTTTAAGAACAATTGCACATCGACTTTTCGCCTTTAATGGAAGACACGCCGGCCATTCCCGAAAAGTGTGGCTGGTATGATTACGGCTGTATTTTGTGTTTACTTTTTGAATTGGCCACGTGCAGTACCAAGACTGATAGATATCTGCAGTTAGATGGTGCTGGATGCTCATGTCCTGGTTCCGTAGAGAATCTGACTTTTAAACCAGAGCAAAAGCTGCTGTTTACAGGGGATCTCAGCGACACGCAAGCCCCTACATTCAGCTTCGTCTCTCATCTCTTCTGGATGCAAGTCATGCCTTCTGTCCTCAACGAGAGCATCTCGGTCGCCCTGCCTGGAGTGATACAGGAGATGAAACTGGTTGCCCTCCTGTCACACCGAGTGACACATTGCCTCTTTGCTGTTGGGAAGGCACTCTTACCTTATTAGAGTTGTTTCTTCTTGCCCTTCAGGGATGCGGGAGATCAGGAAGACACAGTTAGGGAATTCTGCCAGTCTGAAAATACCTTGTCTAAATGCTCTAGCCAATGACGCGCCAAAATAACTAATTAGTCCAGTAAAAATAGTTTTCATTTAAACCCCAAGCATAAATGACTACTAAACCATCTTAAAATACTGCTTCCATAACTTAAGGATCCAAAATCCTTTTGTCGTCTTATATTTCTTGTTGAAAGGACATGACTTGAACAACATTCTAATTAGGATTAACATTTAGCGGGGTGAAAAAGCCAGTTATATATATTGAATGATGTGAATAGTGCGGAATAATTCCCCTTACAGATTGTGTACAAACTCTTGTCTGTTGTCCGCTGTGTTGGATTAACCTTTAAGCAAAACTCACCTTTTATCTCCAGTATACAGGATTTTTTTTTTTTTTAATGTGCGAAATCACAATCCAGAACCAGTCTATATGGTTAAAATCCTCTGTCTGACAATCTTAAGCAGAGAATTTAATGTTTCATTTATTTGGAATTTCTTCAGTTGGAAAGTCTCTGGATTAGACTGGACTGGACTGGAGCATCATTTGAGGACTCCTGTGACTGATTACAGTGGATTCCTCTAACAGACTAAGATTTGTAGCCTCTGTTTTTCTACATCACTCACCATACAGGGTACAGTGCATAGGTGGATAGTTCAGGCTCAGGAAGTAAAAATCCAGACCAAGATTTTGCCGTGACTATGGTTCTTAGTCCTCAACAGGATGGTTGAAACAAAATTTTGGTCTGGATTTTTACTCTCTGGACCTGAACTCTCCACCTCTAAGAACAGTGACACATCTACAAGAGGGGTTCTTTGGGTTTCGAAGTTTGTCCTATGCCGTAAGACTCAATTGCTTCTAATGTGTACTATCTTCTAAGAGCTCATTTATTAAGATAATTTATGCTGTTTCCTAAAACAGCAAGTATTTGAAATCCAGTTTTCCAATGAACAGTTTTTTTGCTGTTTCGTTGGAGGCGTGTCCCATTAAAAAGGATCGGTAACGCTTTACATTAACTGCACCTTCATAATGCTTTTATATTACATTCATGAAACGTTCAGTGCACCTTCATAATGTATTTATTAACTATTCATAAAACATTCATAAACATCGAGTATGTATACCTCAACATCCTAACATCTCTTAACAGCTGTAATATACATTAATAATAAACATTATATAATAATAACAAACATTATAATTGTATAATCATGAAATGTTTGTTATTAATGTATATTAAAGCTGTTAAGGGATGTTAAGATGTTATGGTGTACTTGCATGCTGCTTATTCATGTTCTATGAATGCATTATGAAGGTGCAGTTAATGTAAAGCGTTACCAAAGGATCCTATAATAGCTATGCTATCGCGGTACATTTTCCTACTTTGTGCATAATGCTGCGGGTTCATCCAACCCCATACTGCAGTGTTTCCCGATCCGGTCCCCGGGGACCCTCCTGGTAAGGAGCCTGGGAGGGAGCGACAGTGTGGACCATCTGTAAGTCCTTGAGGACCGGGTTGGGAAACATGGCTGGGTAACAATTTACTTACAGCCATGTTTTTAGCAATTCATAAACATATTCATAATGCATTCATAGAGCATTATAATGCATTCATAAAGCATTATATATATATATATATGGCTACAAATATTTATAAAAAAGATGTAACACATTATAGCCATGATTATTATGCATTATGAAAGCTTTATGCAGCTGTCATCTATAATGCACTACAGATTATACCATTATAATGCATTACAAAGGTATCTGTAGTACATTATAGGTGAGAGCTTTATAAAGCATACATAATTTATGGCTATAGACATACACATGGCAATAATGTATGCCTATTTAAAGGCTATTTATAAATATGCATAGCCATGTTTATAATGCTTTATGAATGCATTATAATGCATTACGAATGTGTTTATAAATTACTAAAAGCATGGTCTTAAGTAAAGTGCAACCCACTGCTGTACTGTGTAAGACGTTATGGAAAGTGAATGGATGGATTATGCCCATTTTTATGCATTGGTCATGCCTAGAAAACCTCAAAGTGTGTAGAACAATTCTGCTTTAACCACACAGCATAACCACTACACCCTGCATCCTAAATTTATGCTGGCACAGATAGGATACATGCACCGTTTCTCACATATTACCATATATCTAGAGTTTTTTAATTGTTGTTTTTACATACTTCATTTCGCAGTTGGAAAGAGTAGAACATGAAAATTATTCAGGGGTATAGTCATATATAATGGTGATACTGTAGTCAATTAGCATGCATTTAATGGAGCACTTGGTTCAAGTGGATTATTGTGGGCCAAGTTTGCTGGAGATAAAGGGACTGAAAACTATGTTGCCGTTTAAGCTAACAGTCTGCAGGCGAAAGAGATGCCTAACAGCTACCGGAGTCACAATCGGCACGATGAGTGCAATTACAATTACGAGATGAGTTAGCATGAAAACCAACAAAGCCTTTGGCTCTTCAGAGCTGCCACTTCCGACTTAAATCCTGAAAAAACTGGGGGAAATCTCCTCACGGTGATTCCTACAAGAGCAGAATTCGGCCCATTTCGTCCAAACGTTCAAAATGTAAGTATACGGGCATTCCTCAGGTTATGAGCAAGATCCGTTCTATAAGTCTGGCTTTTACTCAAATTTGTAGGCAATAATAACAGAGTATGTAATAATAATAAAAGTAACTACATACGGTGCCGTGCTGTAGCTCGAGCTGATGGACCGGCGAAGCTGCGCAATGTTTTCACGAGCGTCACAAAGTAACGCGTGCGTTCGTTATTGCGAGACATTGCATTTAGCATGAATATAAAAGGCTTTATGTCAGACCAGTACTCGTAAGTATGAGTTTGTAGATACATCACAGACACAAGTTCACTGGCCAGTTTATTAAGTACACCTGACGGTTAATGCAAACAGCCTAGTCCTTCAAACAGCGAATCACGTGACTGCGACTTAATATATGCAGCATGCGGAGAAGGGCAGGAGGTTCGGTCACTGTGCGGATACGCCTCAGAACGGCCAAGACGTGTGATGTAAGTGGTTCTGAATGTGGTGTGATAGTTGGTGCCACGCTTGGTGCTTCCGCCGTCTCTGAAGCAGTCACCTTCCTGGGCTTTTCACACGCTACGGAGCCTTGAGTTCACGAGGAATGGTGTAATAAACAAAAGGAATCCAGCTCTGTTGCCGAAAAACACTTTGTTAGTGAGAGGTCAGAGGAGAATGGCTCGGTGAAGCCAACGGGAAGGCCACAAGCGCAAACGAAACAGCTCAGTACAATAGTGGCGTGTAGAAAGGCTTCTCTCAAAGCACGACTCAACAACAGCTGAAGTGGTTCTGGAGAGAGGAAGGTGTCGTACCTGGATCTGTGTAGGTGTACCTAATAAAGCGGACACAGTGAGCATGTACATAGAACTCCATGCAACGTGACTTTTTCCAGAAAAAGGAATTTTTCATTATACATCTTCAGTTATGGACCTGTGGTCCTAAGTACACTTAATATCCTTTTTTATTAAAAATGTGGCTTGAAAACACTTCCATACTTTTTTGGTCACTCTAATGGAAAGTGTAGGTTCAAGACATAAATAGCTCACACTTGCTTAGCACAGACTTTTCCTTTGTAATGTAACTGAAATGTTTATACTTTATTCGTTTAAACAATGTGAAATTAGATTCATGAACGTTCTTTATTCACTGAAGCAATTAAGGTTAATTGCCCCCACCCCTAGTACTGCCTCCCCCCCAAGTACAGTAGGTGGACCTCTTTCAAGGACGCTTACTGTTGACATCTTGGTCAGTGGTCCTCCTGGGTCAGAATAGGGCCTTCACTGCTATGTTATCACCTGGTTGAATGTGTCTGAGCGTTAAATATAATCATTAGAACCTGGGGCTCAGTATAGGCATCAATACCCTTGCAGATTCATGGGATACGTAACATTATTCGGTGGGGGTCAAGTTGCGAACCGGCGGGGCGGGCCGGGGTGGGCAGAATAAGATTTTGTCAGGCGGCCCAGAATATTTAGCTATGCCCCCGATCAGAAAAGAGTGCTGCAGTCATATCCCAAGGGTGGAACCAGAAATCATAGCGTGGGTGAGCCGGCAGAAAATCACGTGGTCCGGTCACCTAACAATTGACTTAGCATCAAAATCATAGTGCAGACTCACCACTCACCTACATATTATTTTTATCACTTTTTAAATGACCCATGGCATTGCTATGACCTAATTTTATCCCAATTGTTCTAACCACTCACACACATACCTGTCAGACGCGATCGATTTATCGTAACTTTATAAACTTATAATTTAACTTTATCGCTCTGTACTGTGCCAAGCGGTAGTTGTACCCCCTCCTCCTTCTTGAATTGAAAAAGTAGACATTGTTTGTATTTAAATTCAGCATTTCTGTTCTCCAACTCCAGCGTTAAATTGCCGCTATATTTGCGCATGCGCATGTGTGTATCAGGTGTAATAATTAATTGGTTACAAGTTCAGCGGGCGTGGAGACTCGCTAATTGCACTGGTGTTTCAGGTCTCACCTTTTTAGCAAGATGTTTTAATAAGCATATATTATGTCACAGCGCTTCAAATGTAATTAGAGTTTTGCTCCTTTGTCCCATCTGTGCTTTCCTTGCGTCTTCATCATCGCATTCGGAGTGGTGGCAGGAGGGGTTCCATATTCACTCGCGAGAACTTTTTGGACAGCGGGGTAACAAAAATAAACAGTACGCAGACAGTACGTAAATATGAATATTTAAATACCTTGGAATAATAAATCAATTAAGCAAATTGGCAGCTGTTTTCTGTAAAATATCCATTAAGCTAAACAAATGCACATATTTGATTAGCAAACATGCAATCCAAATAGAAAAGCCTCAGGAAGGGGTCATAATTTAGGAGTAACACAATCACAACGACGTGCTTTGAATACAGATAGATGAAAGTGTCAGGCGTTTGGCAAGAACCAAAACGCCTGCCTGTGCCGATCCAGAGCTGGCTTACTGTTTATGGTTAACATGCTGTCTCACTTGGGCACAAACATACATGCTCTGCACAGTGGGCACCATGACAAGTGCCTCTGCAAGGTCCTGGAAGATGACAGGAGCATTTCACGTCGATTCTGGTGCATTTCTAGCCGTTTTTGTTTCCTTCGGTTTTTTAAAAGTTTACGTCATTTGCACGTCTGTGATTCTAAAATTATGTTGGTGGCGCGAGCCTGAAGGCAGGCCTTCGGTCTTCTGCGTGAAAGCCGTCGCCTTGGCTGCTGGGATCATCACATCTGAAGGCAGGCCTTCGGTCTTCTGCGTGAAAGCCGTCACCTTGGCTGCTGGGATCATCACATCTGAAGGCAGGCCTTCGGTCTTCTGCGTGAAAGCCGTCACCGCGGCTGCTGGGATGGTCACAGAGGCCCAAGAAGTCATGAAGAAAGCTGACAAACTTACATTCCTTTGGTCAATCCTGAAAATATGATAGTAGGAGCACAGAGTAACCGCTAAAGAATCAAGAGGAGAACACGAAAGCAGCGACCGGTCAGAGCGTAGATCCGTAGGTTGATTGTGAGAAGAGATCACTCAGCTGCCAAACATGCAGATTCCCCGCATGAACGAAAGCAGGTTGCCTAGGAGACCAAAGCACTGTTCGACAGTCAACGCAATGACCTTGCAATGACCTTAGGTCTTTTCTGAGCCCCCTTGCTGGACATCAGGCACCAAACCCCTGGTGGTGGCAGATGAGATAACTAACACCGCCCAATCAGGATTCAGCACCCACCAGAGAAGCTCTCATTCTCTACAGTCCACCATCTCTCAGAGGTTCTTCTATCAATATCACAGATGCCATACTCACAGACATTGTTTTGAGGATGACTGTAACCTATATAGACCGCAAGCTAATGACCATGACCAAAGAGCCTTTGGTAGCGTATCCACGATAGACTACTGTAGACCGCAGCCCCTAGCTTTGTAACAGGCCCTGAAAACCACCCATAAATCAGGCCAGCTCCTGTACCATCACTCGTACTATGGTGTGTACCGCCGATTTCTGCACCTACATGCACGACATGCTCCCCCCAGGTTACGTGAAGCTGGAGTAGAGATCAACATTGGTTAAGCCCATATGCAGGTTGCAGCTCATTGCCTACCTCCCTCCACCATCTGAGCCAGAACTTCCTCCACCATCCAGTTCCCAATTGACCCCCCCCCTCCATATAACGCTACTGAGTCCTGGTTTTCTCCATTGTTCTAAAGACAGTAGCCATGGTCATGCACAGTGAATGATCCGCTTTGCTGTAGTGAGGGTGTATAGCAGTATAATGAAGTATAATGCTGGTTTACTGCTACAGCGTTCATCTAGCACTCCTTGTAAACACTGTTACTCTGCAGTGCTATGACTTAGTTTGGGCACGACTGACCTGCCCGTTTTAAAGGTTAGGGGGTCAGGCGTGGTCCCCATGGGCGATGAGGAGACTCTGGTACCCGGAGATGATGAAAACGACCGCGGTCTGGGTTCTGAAGGTCGAGTTCACTCCTCCTGCCTTTTCATCACATGACGCGGTCGCTCTCCACCACAGCGAAAGTGTGTCATCTTCCCGTCTCCGAGGCTTCAACAAAATCGCTAGCATGATGTTTGATGACTAGGAAGAGCCCGGCTACAGGACTTCATTGAACGCAGCACTAATAACACTACACTAATGATAATAATTCCTTTTAACTCCTGTCCAATTTGCCAGCCATCAATAAATCTAAATCTGATTAGCTGTGTGCTTAGCCACCGGCCCAGACCGCCTCGAGTCTTTGTGTGCCGTGTGACAGATGGGAAACTGTGTTTTTTTTTTGGGTTTTTTTTTAACAATGGCCAGACTCAATTTGTCTCTTGAGGCCGGTCCAATCTCACAGATGTGCTGGTTGATCTTGCGCGGGCACATTGCAGATATTAGCAGGGGAAGGAAATACCGTATATTACAGCCCGAGGGGAGGCTTTCGGTGGAAGCCCGAGTCCACGGTGTCTTGGCTGATCATCCTGTACTGTGCTCACCTGTATAACCTCTGTCAAATACACCTGGGACTGAGATGGCAGAGCGATAAACATTAGCGCAGTGCATCTATGGTTATCATTTTTGTCATGCGGTAAAAGTAGCCAAGTAGCCAAAACTCCTTCATGTTTCTTCCACAGATTAAATGTGTTGATGTTGCTTTCATGTTTCTCATCTGACAGAATACGGCTTATATAAAGTAAAATAACTGCATGCAAACCCTTGGTTTGTGTTCTCAAAGTGGTACTTCATAGATACTCTTGTATCTCCTTTTTCTTGATTTTTTTTTTAGTTCTTTTCTTTTTCTTTTGGTCACCGCCAGGAATATCTGTCTCCTTGCATCATTCCAGTGAACCGTTATTTTGATTGGCCCATGGACCACAAAACCGAAGACGTGAGTCTGCAGGGCGTATCTAAAGGTGGGCGTGTCAGAAGGCGGCGCGGCGAATGGCGACGTGCGCGATAGAGCAGGTGTGCCAAAGGCTTATTCGTATTGGCCGAAAATACTGTCAATAAACGCTACTTCAGAAAGACGCATTTGTCTGTGTGTCTTGTGGCTCAATGGACTGAGCCTCTCTGCCTGGGGCCTGAGGGGCGCCGGTTCAAGCCCGGCCGTGGCACGTCTGCGGGTCCATGAGCAACGCCCTTAATCTACAGCTCCATGGGCACCGCAACAGCTGTCTGCCTTTCGCGGCCAGCTTGCTGTCACCTGCAGAGAGCGAGTTTGGGGATCAGGAGATCATTTCCCTATGGGGGTCAATAATTAGTATCTGTTACTATTATATAGGTCAGTTAACAGATATCTATAATTAAATCATATTTGTTAATATAATGCAAGACATTTCCTGTGCTGATTTACACTTACTGCCATACATCCAGAAAGTGCAAAGGAAATTACGAGTGGTTACACCCACTTCGCCACGCCCACAAACGCTTTGATACGCCCATAAACTTATGGACACGCCTATTCGCCTTTTGGCACGCTCACTACTCCACCTTGCTCCCCCCTGCAGAGATCGGGTGTGTTACTTTTGTATTATGTCCATGTTTTAAAAAAAAAAAAAAAAATCCATTTTGATCAAAATGTCCATCATTAAAAATAAAGCGATGAATAGTCATGGAAAAAATGATCTACGAATAATTTAATGCAAACTAATACAACTTTATTAATAAAACCCCAAATTATATCCGTGTTTACTAAAACAAATAGTGTGTCTGAGTTTTTCATATGCAAACGCCGCCCCCTACCTCGTTCAGATGCATTTTGCGGACCCGATGATAAGACATTGATGTCTGTTACTTAAGCCAGCAGAGAAAGTCCGCCCCCTGTCCATCATCCCGTCCGCTCGCCACCAAACGCCACGCCGATGCGGGAACATACTGTAAACGTGCTGACAGTTGCATGAACTTTCCAAATCCCGCTCTGCTTTAATGTATCTGAGATTTATTACATATATCACGGGTCTAATAGCTCCCCAATCCAGTCTACTAAGCAGAAACACGCTCAGCCATAGGTGATTCCTGCGTTTTCCCGCATTTTAGGAGCAGGAATTCTGGGAATAAGTTTTATGCTTGCTCAGCTAGGGGGGTGGAATGGGTTTCATAACAAAGACACGATGATGTTTTCCTCTCAGTTAAAATTAACCTCAGATTAAGCTTGGAAGTCATGTGTTTGGATGTGTACCTCATATTCAAGCAGCGAACTCCCTATTTAGTAATGATATTATGCCGAAAGCTTTTGCCAAATGGAATATTTATTTTCACCCATCCATCTTTATAATTTATCGAGTACAGGGCCAAGGTCAACCTTTTCCATTTAAATTAAAGAATTTTCAAGCATTGTAAAAATAATACTTTAAAGTTCCATTTAAATACAATATGTGTCCTCTTTGTTCTGTGTTGCATAATAAACCAAATGTAAGGGCTATTTGTGTGTATCCCTGTATATACACAAGCACACTTTTATTTCTGATTGTACTTATGCATAGAGGGCATCACTGACACAGTCAGCACGTGCCTGAAACAATCAGCATCCGCGCTGTCTGCGGTGCCCGGTTTCATTTAGCGGATCGCGCTTTTCCCGATTGCGGTCCCGAGGACCCGCGGTGGGCGCCAGCCCGCCTTCCAGCTCTGCTTTTAACTTTAATTGAGCTGTTGATTGAGTTCCAGCTGTGATGTAACAGTCCCGACAGTCGTAATTATTTGTGAAAGATGTGGTTGGAGTGGCGCTCGAAAAAAAAAAAAAAGTCAAACGATAAACGATCGCTCAGCAGTTGTTTCGTCTATACGTGAGTGCTGTGTTTTTTTATTAATAAACGGGTACTGTTACATTCGCGTGAAAATATCCATTTGTAGCTCCGGGGTTAGCAGATCGAGCCCAGCTCCTGTCGTTGGCTGCTCGGAGGATTGATCCCCCCCGCCGAAGAATCTGGCAGCGATGGGACGCGCTCCGCAGGTGCGCTTACGAATAGCCCTGTCTGTATCTATAACTGCTCTCAGATGGGGCCTTTGGCTCACAATGGATACAATAATGTATCAAACCTGCTTAGAGTACGTAGATAATGTTCTTATTAGTTTGAATATGCAAAGCTTTATTTCAGTGATATTTTCAGCTTTTAAAATGAAAAAGAGGTGGGTGCTTAAATGGTAGGGGGTGAGTTAGGGTACATTTTGCAGACCGGAGGGGGGGTCGACTCAATAAATTTAGCGTGATTCCTCGCCCTGCACGTGCTTGATATGACTGAGTTAGGTCTAGATCGGATCCTTGTCATTGTTAGGACTGAAATAAATCGATCGATGACTTGGACAGCATGGAGGCGCAGAGGGTTTGGGGTGGGGGGGGGGGTCATGTGTGGTGTCTGCATGTTCGCCGTGCGCCAGTGTTGGTTTCCAAACACACTGGCTTCCTCCTTCTGTCCATAAGCAGGTTGTCAGGCTGTTTGACGTCTCTAAATCGCCTGTAGTGTGAGTGCCCTGCCATGGACCAGACCGACCTCGCAGAATCCTTACTATCACCCTGTATTGGATAAACTCTATAAGATGGATGAATGCTATAATACTACCCTGGTCCAGGGGTGGGACATCATCCATGACTTCTGCATTAATTACTCATTATAAAATGCATGCATTAGCAGTTAATGCGTCCTGCACCAGTGAAATAAAGTCTGATCATTTATCCACTAATCGATTTTCTTCAGCCGTCAATCCGAGGATGCAATCATCGCCGGAATCGCGCAGAAGGCCTCGTCCCTTCTCAACATGGTATTGTTACAGCTGCACGCGCAATCAACCTGTGATTATATAATACAGTATGTAGTCTCCTATACTGTCTTTGTGGGTGCAGTCACTCCCCAGTTTACGAGCAAGGTCCATTTTCTAACACTGCCTTTAAGTCGAATTTGTGGTTAAATCAGTATATAATAATAATAGTGCATCATAATAATAAAAATTATACTGTAACATTAAAAGTAACGACATAGTAACCGTACTGTAACTCGAATTTTGAATATAAAATGTTGTATGTTAGTCCATTTGTAAGTACAAGTTGTGCGTAAGTCGGATGTTCGAATCCCCTTGTATTTAGCATGTCGCTCACATTCTGTTATCAGTTCCCTTTTCTGGGGTGTTGCTTCCTGTGGTCCTGCGATGGGTTGGCGCCCCATCCTAGGTTATTCCCTGCCTCGCTAGGGATGCAAAATTTTGGGAATTTTCCAGTTAATTCCCATATATTCCCAGTAATTCCCATGCAAAGTTTCCAAC
>JAODLC010000052.1:6201925-6214933 GCA_026781145.1 Hippopotamyrus pictus | reverse complement strand
GAGAGAGTGTGCGTGTGTCTGTGTGTGAGAGAGTGCGCATGTGTCTGTGTGTGTGAGGGAGTGCGCATGTGTCTGTGTGTGTGCGAGAGAGTGCGCGTGTGTCTGTGTGTGTGAGAGAGTGTGTCTGTGTGAGAGAGTGCACGTGTGTGTGTGTGAGAGAGAGTGCGCGCATGTGTCTGTGTGTGTGAGAGTGCGCGTGTGTCTGTGTGTGTGAGAGAGTGCACATGTGTCTGTGTGTGTGTGTGTGTGTGCGAGAGAGTGTGCGTGTGTCTGTGTGTGAGAGAGTGCGCATGTGTCTGTGTGTGTGAGGGAGTGCGCGTGTGTCTGTGTGTGTGCGAGAGAGTGCGCGTGTGTCTGTGTGTGTGTGAGAGAGTGCGTGTGTGTGTGTGTGAGAGAGTGTGTCTGTCCCTGTGTCTGTGTGTATGTGCATGTGTGTCTGTCGCTGTGTCCGCCTGTGTGTTCACCCATTTAATAAATGCAGTGCATTGATATAGAACAGGCATGTAGCCAGTTAGTAAAATTGCAAGTTTGAACCATCCTTGAATTTTTGTTAAGCTCCCTGGTCGGCAAAATCCCCCATTTGACACAGAGGAGACCTCCCCCTCCAACAAAATAAATAAATAAATGGACCTGTTGCTCTCACACAGACACACATGCACTCACACAGACACACATGCACTCACACAGACACACATGCACTCACAGACAGAGGCCATAGCAAACAGGAAGTTCCCCATTTACATCAACTGCTGTCTCTGCATTTGGACTCAGATGAGTCCTGTATGCTACATTTCTTCCACTTGAAGTTTGGGGAGTTTTCTTAAACTCTAATTGAAGTTCTTTTCACTTCTTTTGTGAGCCTGCAATCTGACCTCCATTTTGTTTTTACAGATTTGTTTTAATTGTATGCCTTAAATATTTAAATAGGTCATTTCCTGAGGTTATTAGCCACCAGACAAGATAAAAGATGCCCTCTAAACCTGGGCGCCATCAAGAAAAACATTGGCAGTTGTGCATGTAATAGAAGAACAAGATCGCCCGCAGGTCCTCGCGAATGTGGCAAATGCTGCATCAAAGAGCTCAGCCTCACAACTGGGTAGTAGGTGGAAGCCAGAATCGAGACGGTCTTACCGTCTTCTTGGCGTAATGGTGATGGCAGAAGTAAAATTACTTAAAGGCACCATTTGTATTCATGAATTAACGCGGAATGTGTTCTTCGCTAATGAGCCGTCCACAATTGCATCTATTGAAGGTGCAAGTCAGTGCAGCTAGCTAATACGTGTATGTAAGTCTAGTGCAACAGTAACCCCGAACGACGCAATTCCTCCTCTGCCATAGTAAGAACATGAACTATATTTTAATCCATCCGTCTTCCAAAACAGTTTATCTGGTAGAGGGGCACGATATGCCCGGGGCCATTTCCGTGAATCATGAGGCATAAGGCAAGAGGCGAGTCACAACCTGTCCAAAGCAGGCTGCCGTACCGAAAGACTTTTTCATAATCCTTCCGATGAATTGGGTTTTATTTAAATTATTATTTTTCTTTAACGTTAAGGTCATCCCAGCAAATGTTACAGTGAATTGCCATATTTGTCAAACCTAGCTAATTTTCACCACTGTGCTTTGATACACACCAAAGCTAAGATAAGTGGGTATTATTTTTCTACGCTGAGTTCATCTCAGTAGATTTGTGCGAATTCAGGCCTTAGTTTTGGTGAGTTACTGTTAATTTAATTATACTGCACAATTTATTTTGAAGTACAACATTATGTATTTTCTGTAATTTCTGATATTTTCTGTTGGTATGCTTGGGGAAAAATGATTTCTATTTACTTATCTTGGAAAACTAATTTGTAATAAATGTAATGAAATGAATTAGTTATTATTAGATTAAATTTTACAGTGTTGATTCGCAGCAGTACCTTGAGTGTAGATTTTTTTACATAAACATATAGAAATATATATTTAATAAAAGAGCCACGTTATTTTTGTAGCTGGATGAGACTTTAGCATAGACTCGACATTATTTCCAATTAAGAACACATTGGAAATTCTCTCATGTGTTAATGAAACATTCTACATTACAGGCACAAACATTAATCAGCTGCTGGAATCAACTCAGGCAGCACAAACGATAATAGCTTCCAAACTGCACGCAAAAGCGGCATTCATTTCCATAATATGTATATTTTTCCACAAGACTTAGACATTTGCTGTTTAACATTTTGCTTGCTTTTCTTAACATTACCTCTGGAGAAAAATTACCCGTGATTGTTGTTGAAGAGGTTGACTTTTGCCATGAAAGAAGTTACTGCGTATCACTGCTCTGTAGACCGATTTTCTCTGCGTTGAATTTCGAACGCAGGATAAAGAAATCCTTGTATATTTAAAGATACTCATGCCATGTCGAAACTAAATGCAAATATGTATAATTCCACAGTATAAAACATTCATTCCTAACCACGTTTTTCATTTTCCCGAGCAGCCGAAAGACTGTCTAGTTCCAGGCAAAAGGGCTGCCTCTCTCTAAATGATCTGATGACTCACAGGCAGTAGATGCTGTGATGGATTGTGAGGGTAAACAAATGAATTCCAAAAAAGTTGTCTTTAATTATAAATATATCTGTGCTTCAGGTTGAAACCATTTAAATGGATTTCATTTGCATTTTTCCAAGAAGGGGCCCACGGATCAGTAAATATCGGGGGCAGTAACAAGGTGCCTGTCGTCAGCTCTGCAGCAATATGGTGAGATAATGGAAATATGTGTATAAAATAATGGAGATCTGAGTGTTTCTGGTATACAGGGACACAATAACGGCCTGAACTGCAAACAAGAATGTTTCTTGAGTTAAAGGAAGAACAGGATGCAGAGCATGGAATCGTGCATTTCGCATGTTTACTGTAACATTTTGTAAATGATAGACCACATGATAACAAAAGATCAGATGGTACAGTCTCCAAAAACGCGAGTGGATGATACAATGTAGCAGAAAATAAACATCATCTCAGACAAGGAACACCAGTACAGGCATGACTGTGACCTATGAGTTCGGAGATGTTGACCCGTAGGTCCTGAAGACACAGCCATCAGTAGTACAGTACATTCAGAAAGCATTCGCATCTCCTTCCATTCCCACGTGGTGCTACCTGCAAACAGACATGCTCAAATATGGATCAAATTCATTTAATCATTCATAAAAAGGAATCAAGGGCATGATGAATTCTGACAGACATTTTGACCAATGGAATTTTACCTCCAGATATAATATTTGAAAACATAACCTACATAATTTTTCTTTTTTTCTTTTCCTCAGCTAAAACATTTTGCCTCGGACAGAGAGGCGTCTAGCCACTGACACGTGTGTCTGGGTTAGGGCAGGTTGGTGATTTCTGCTCATAAATCATAATCAATTTAGCTCAAGTGTTTGAGTATTTCTGTACATGTGATATTCATTTTTAATACATTTAGGCCTACAAAAATCTGTACAGGCCCGTTTTTGTGTTTTGATGAGTGTGTCACAGTGGCACAGTGGTGAGTATTGTTACCTCATACCCCTGGGACCCGGGTTCGAGTCTTCGCCAGGTTTCCGTGTGTGTGAAGTTTGCATGTTCTCCCCATATGTCATCGTGGGGTTTCCTCTGAGGGTACTCTGATTCCCCACCACCACCGCTGTCCAAAAACATGAAAGCTGAAGTTAATTGCAGTTACCAAATTGGTCATAGGTGTATCTGTGTGAGTGAATGGTGAGTGTGTGTGAGTGAATGGTGAGTGTGTGTGAGTGTGTGTGAGTGTGCCCCATCCTGGGTTGTACCCCGTTTTGCCCCTGTAACCTCTGGGATCGGCTCCCTCCCTGGATTAGTGTGTTGTGAGCAGATTCAAGATGAAAAAACTGAGTTTAATCCAATGCCGCATCCTGAATGATTTCATTGAACCTGCTTCTATAGCAACACTGTACTGTACCTATGGAAACAGACCATCCGATTGCCTCCGACAAAGTTTACAAGGAGTGACACAAAGCTCTATCCTATGAGACAGGCCAAAATGCTCAGTAATTATGATTAATCCCAACGTTTGGGGTCAAAAGCTAAATCGGTGTTCCAATACAATAAGGAAGGCCGCCCCATTAATTAGCCTGTAATCAATGCGAAATATGAAGCCTTTCAGCCATTGTAATGTAATATCTTGCTTGTACACAATAATCCGATGACAATAGTGAAGACAAATTAATATCACTTATACATGTTAACTACACTTTCTTTTGATCTTAGGTTAGGTTTAATTCTCTTCCAGTCCCTCGAGGTATATATTTGGCATTCGCATTTCATCAAGACATCCTTGGTGGATGGAAATGCATTTACGTGTTAAGGCTCTAACCTTACATTAATAATCCTTTCAGAGGAACGTAGTGACTTATAAAACGATGCCCGGCTGCGATAAACGAGTCAAATGATTAGTCATTGGTTATTATTATAAACGTAAGTTAAGTGTGACTGACAGACGACGTTACGTAAGAATCGCGGCTTATCTGGACCTGCATGGGGGAGGTTCGCCGCGTCCTAGGTGGGAATGGAGCACAATGCGGGGTGTGAAAGCACGCGGCGCTCACACGAACACCAAGGGGCACCAATTAACTTTGACAGCCTATCTGTTTACCACATCGCGGCACGCTGAGAGGAAACGCGGCGAGAGCGCGCATTCCACACGGGCAGATTCACGATCAAGACCTCGGGGCAGCGAGACGCAAACAATACTCACTCCGGTGCACTCAGTTAATTAGATTAAATGTATTTAATTTGATTGCTAGGAAAACTTCGTCGTGTTGTCGGTGCCATGTAATGCGGAGAAGCCGACTCCCCGGGCGCAGGGACGGAGCCGCGCGACCTGAACGTTATTGTGGATGCGGTTCCGCTTCGCGGGGCGGGGGCGGGGGCGGGGGGGTTCAGCTACACCGAGACAGAAAAATGGGAGCGAATAGGAAACAGACGTCGAGGAGAGTAAGCGAGGGGCGAGAAGAAGAATTGTGGGTGCAGATGGAGAAAGGGAGGATGCCGGGGATGTTACTGACACATCTCTCTGGGGAGGGCTTATGGGGGGGGCGAGTAAATTAAGAAAGATCAGGTGTGTGGGGGGGAGAGCTATGTTCCTTATGATCACCTGACTGTTTGACTGTTCTCCAAGGTGCTCTCATACCTATCCAAAAATATCAGCGTTCCTCTCTGCACTTTAAATAGCTAGGAAGTCAGGATCCTTAGCCACCACGCCCCCTGCTGGATCACACTTTATACTGCTGCAACCAAAAAAATGCTGAAAGGGGAAAAAAAATCTTTGAAACCCTGGGAAACATATCATTTACCAAAATCCCTCCAGGAAACCAATCAGGCTAAAATCAGTGCAGCACATCGGATGGTGCCAGCTGTCTGCCTTGGTCTTTAAACTCTGAGCCAAACACTAGCACTTCTGACTTAAAAAGCAGAACTTTGTAATCAAGCCTGATTACTCTAGCCTTACGCCAATTAGCTAGAGACAGATCCATTAGACACATACAGTATAGACATAGATATGCAACACTGACGTTAGAATTCTGAACCAGCTGGGAAGGGTCTGCTAACATGACCTGTTATAGGTCTATATAGTAACCAAGTGCATAAACAGGGCAGTCCAGAAGAGGACTCACAACAAATCTAGTTTTAATAGCGCTACTATATATAGTGGCTAGTTTCTATTGGAAATGGCATATATTTTCAAAAGCATTACATATATTTTAAAAGACTCCATGCATTAAGAGAAATACAACTATCACCACAAAAGATTAATATTTCTGTAGTTATAAAATCTATAAGTTTTTAACAAGGCTCTATTTGTCAAAAAATGTAGGCATATTTTTTCAAAACCATTTGCAGGATGCAACGACACTGTTTTCAAGATATTGTGCTTCCATGACCCCGACCAGGATTAATATTTAGAGGATGGATGGATACTATATGTGTCCTTGTACGGTTATGTTTTACCTGCAAGTGAAAAAAACAGACATTTGAATGGATTTGTGTTGATTTCTATTTCTGGATATTAGCCTTGTTGTTCAGCCAGTCTGTTGAAGAGTGACAAAAACGCTAGTTTGGGTTGTAACAGTCTGCATGTGATAAATGACACAGGTGCACTGAATTACCGGTTTGTCACTTCCCTAAGTTATTCTAGAGGATTTAATACCATCTTCATCTGTTCATTGAAACATAAATTCTTAAATTATGCGCCGATTTGTTTTTTACCTTGAAAGTGTACATACACTAGAAGCACAGGTGGTACAGTACTTTTTTATTCCTGTTCTATTGATATAGAAAATGGATGAAATGCAAATGCATAATTTATTTGATAATGTGTTATTGTAGATTGAGTGTTCAGCCCTCCAAGGTTATGGGTTCAAGTCCCGTCTCCACACTGGGTGTTTTCCCTAATTTGGACAGTTTTCATCTCAGGACTCTGGTTTCATCAAGGTTTTCCAGTTTGTATTCTGGTTCTCCAGTTTCATTCAGGTTCTCCAGTTTGTATCCTGGCTCTCCAGTTTCATTCAGGTTCTCCAGTTTGTATCCTGGCTCTCCAGTTTCATTCAGGTTCTCTGGTTCTGTCCCGGTTCTCCAGTTTCATTCAGTTCCCCGGTTTCATCCAGGTACTCCAGTTTCATGCAGTTAGGCTCCTTGGTGTTACACTGCAAGTGTACCGAGTGTGTAAACTGTCATCCCATCCAGGGTGTACCCCACCCCTGCAAACTATAGTCTTCAGTGACCCCCGCCCCCCACAACCAGGATAAGTGCTGGATGCATGCATGTGTGGATAGATGGATGGATGCATGGATGGATGGAATATTGCAGAATCTTGCTCATTAATCACAGTGCAATGAGAGCTTATGTGGAACATATAAATAATAATCAATAATAAATGAATGATATATGATCAGTAAAAGATATCCTGATCAACCATGCTTCTGTAAATTGACTTAAATTTCATGTTACTGATGGATTTCCTACTCTCAGGCACACACACACACACACACACACACACACACACACGCACACACACACACTCATAACACTCACCTCCTTTTAACTCCAGTCTATATCACACTGAGATTCTATCTCATGTCACTGAACCTTCTCCGATTTACCGCTTAATATAGTAACATAGGAAGGTAATTTGGCCCAGTTATAAATAATGAACGCTAATAATACACATTAAACCGACTAATAGTTTCCGACGGAAAGTGGACCTGGCTTTGGAACAAATTTCTCTTCTATAGGTTTATGACTAAGGGGATGAGGAAGAGAATTTACCGCTGAAGGCTCTGCTAGATATTAGGGCTTTTGGCAGATTTAGGGGTCTGTTCCTTAAAATACGTTACGTTTTACACCAGCGTGACACTGATGGGAGGCTGTCATTAGTCCTGCATGTAGCTATTTTTAATAATTTTGGTGTTTTGACTGATCATGGTCATCATGAATTTCTTCTCCCGTTAATCTTATGATCCTTGAGTATTGAGATGTGAAAGAATCCAGGTGTGGTGATGGATATGTTACTGGGTTTTGTGTGTGGTCCTTACAGGAGGTCAGTTAGAGGAAAACCTTTTCCATCCCCTTCCGGCTTGTGACCCGGACTTTGTGTAAACAGGAAGCACTAACTGCTAATCTTTCCCTGAAGCCAGAGAATATTTTTATCTGACAGTATCTGTCAGTTATAATGATCAGTAGCAGAATTATCGCTTATCAGGGTCCAGGAGACGGGCCACAGATCGGAAGATAAATTGATAGATACCCGTATCTCTTGTGTGTCATAACCGGTTTTATCTGCTAGCTGGAAATTCAAGCGACACCGTTTGACACATCTAGAAGTCCGGAAAGCTACTTTTGCTTTAATTAGCGTTCGTTTTGCACGTGGTAGTTGATGTGAGGTAAATATAAAGTGTTGCCATAGCTCTCTGTCTGTGTTGTTGTATTCCATGCATATTTGGTGTTTTACCCATAAATCACTGCTCATGTAATCCACAGATGTGTGTCACTCGTGGATCGTGGGACCGAGGAGGGCACTGGCGTAACATTAGGAGTATCATTAATTACAAATAATTAATTGCAGGCTGGAAAAAAACATTAGTAAATGGGTTAAGCATAGCTGTTGATAAAGTTGTGAGGTGTTCCTACCCTGATATGATCGTACCGCAGTGTCGCAGTGTTTGTATGCTGTGTGCAGCTGGGGCGGTGGAGATGCAGGCTTTAATGCATGGTGATGTTAAAGGTAAATAATATGCAGAGGATAGTGCCATTACTCTTGTGTGCTCCAGTGCGGACATTGTGCTTTATGATCGTGCAGTGCAGTGCAGTGCAGTGCATTCAGAACATCCCTCTATCTGGCACATCCGCTGGTCTCGGGGCAGCCTGGACCAGCGTGGTTACACTCCCTAGAAAGGGCTCTTCCCGGCGCTGCAATCCGTCGCTCTCAGCTCCTCTAGGGCTTAACGTCTTTCCAGGATCTGTGTGTCACTTTCACTCGCAGTTGTCTCTGCTATTTTCAGTGTAGTGCAGCCCAGTGAAAAATGGTTTCCTCTCCTATCGGCCACCTTTAGGAATTTTTTATGTAGATAATTATGCTCAGATAACTGAGTCACGGCAATGAGATTAATACATTTTGGTATTACAGTCAGCAACTAGCAAATGCAGGTTATAAGGGGACACTAAAATAAGATCGCTAGTGTAAACAGTTGAAGAGGATGTATGGATGTATGCTACATATACAGTAGATGTATAATTTGTGCCATCCTGCATAGCAATTGAGACGATATACAGGAGTCAGTCACCTCTGTCACATTTACATGTTTATGGATTTATGCAACAAATGCAAAAATGCTCAATTATAATTAACTGATTTTGCTTTTAGACACAGTTGGCTGAGCAATACTGGCGCACTTGGCTTGGTCCTATCTTCGGTTTTGGCGCCTGATTGTGAAATTTCGCACAGGAGCCGCGATAATTGCACCTGTAGCACGGCCACCGTCGCGCCATCGCTCGGCAGGTGAGTTTTAAATAAGGACACCGCTCGCCGGAATGGCGCGCCGCGCTGCTGTTTTACAGTCAATGCATGCGCGTTAAATCGTAACAAAGTGGGCTGCATTTCTTAAAACGCTTTAGTAAAATAGCAGTGCCGGCTGATTGGGTTTGCCTGAATTGTCAGTGACTTGGTGCGTGCAGCCGGCCGGGTGCCGGTAATGGAGGGTGTGTGTGTGTGCGCCGCTGTCAGAGGAGGAGAGCGGCTTGGGTTGCATCAGCCGCGGCTCAGCAATGACAGCGACTAGCGTAATGCGCGGTTATGGGGGTGCGACCCTTTTCTGCAAAACTACCGCGAATAAAAATAAATAAAAACCGTCCGATGCCACAGAAAACATGCTTTACTGAAGCTACCGACTATTTCATCATCTAATCTCATTTTATATAAATAACATTTAATAACACACCAAGGGAGAGGCGCTATGAGGGAATGGTTTGCTTACATGCTATCGACACGTGTGAAATGTGGCCAAGGGCATATCATTTAAAAATAGTTTTTAATTGAATAATTGCCTTGGAACTTGCTGCTTTGAACGGTGTTCAATCCATAGACTTCAAACGGAGACCTTTCGAGGAACGGAAGAGTTAGAGAATCTCCCGTCTGAAAAGTGAGAGGCTTCAGGGGATGAGGACTGCAATAAAATCCTATTTTCTGTTCGTGAAATGCCGGGTGCATGAAGCAACATCACTAACACGATGGACACGAGGGAGAGAGTCCTAGCGCCGAAACCTACATGTTGCCGTTGCATTTGCAAATGCTAATCAAATTTGATTGCCGGCATCTGCTCTACATTAATAACAATTATCATCATCATCATTATTGTTATTAATTACGATAATAATAATCATTATTATTATCATTCCCATAAACCCGAATGACCTTCGTACCTGTAACCCCAGACACACGTACCACAGGCTAGAAAGTGCGCGGTCTGTCATCCACAGGCTGTATTTAATAGGCTTACCTCTTCGCCATGACTGAATTCCCGGCATCGCCTTGTGCCCTGCTTATATATAGCGAATACGGTTTTTGCCACTCATTTGGTGTGAATGTCTCATCTCTGGGAATGACACAGTAATGAAATGAAATGAACTTGAGATGCTGTATAGCAATCTGTAATCTGTAATACAATGGTCTTTAACTGCGTTCAGATACGCTCACAAAAATACACACAGATACACATACACACATACACACACATTTGTGTCCATTCATTTCTACAGGAAATTCCCAAATCCCAACAATGACAACCTCTACCCAACCCTAACCTTAACCATAAGTAACCCAATAATAATAATTAACAGTAATACACCCGGCAGTGTGTTTGGCGCCCGCCCTGGGTTGGTTCCCGCCTGCACCCGTTCCCGGGATGAGCTCCGGTCCCTACCCCCCCGCAGCCCCAGTGGGGAGTAAGCAGTTATGATAATGGATGGATAGATAATAGTAATAATACAAGACTTATAGCATTTTTAGTTTTTTGATTGTGGTTACAGATTTTTATAAAGCGGAGTCTCCCCTTGTGGGTACTGAAAAAAATTGTCCCCACAATGTCTAAACCACAGGTTTTTATCACATTGTGGGGGCATTTGCTCCCCATAATGTAATACTCACATAACACACACGCACCCTGCATTTTTCTGGCATAGGTTGAATGTTTTCCTCAGGTTAACTGTATTCCATATGGAAGAGCTAATATATTAATTTAAAAAAATGTGGGTATCAGTGGTTGCCTCTATTTTTTGGGTCATGTTTCATTCCGGTCTCTCCTACAGACACCACCTGACAGCTCCAGAGCAATCTATTATAAAAACAACAGGTTCTGTATTCATTACAGATGTGTGTTTGCACCCCAACTCTTTGACTGCGTTATGCTTTTGAGACACGGGCTCCCCGGGTTGTTATCAGCAATGTTTGGGATTGTCAAGTGGAACAGAAATGGCAAGAATGTGCATGAATACAGTGCCAGAGTAATACTAACATACTAATGAGTAATAAATACCATAGATAGAGTATTAGAGACATAGTTTGTATCAGTTGCCTAAGCTAATAGCTATGAACGGAGAGTCCTTTGTTGAAAGAGGCAGGCTTTAAGCATGTGCTTGGTGTTTCTGTATGCCCGAGGCAGATAACACAGTATTGATAACGCATTGCTAACAGGACCAGACATTTAAAAAACTAGCTAGGGTTAGCGCATGTGAGGAGAGGGAAAGAGAGCCTGACGTATCGTCGCTGGCCGATAAAAACTGTGTGTTTCCACTTTGTAACTGTGACTTTTTACTATAGATGGAATTCGCCTGTTCTCCTCTGTCTACTGATAGCGTTTGAGATCTGAATGAAAAGAGGTTTTATGGCTTTATCAGTTTAAATTGTATTTCTGTTTATAATTCCTGACATTTGTATTCTTGATGGTTGTTAATTTTAAGAACTTAACATGGATAGCTAGATAGCTAGCTAATTAACGTCACTGTTAATTGCGAATATAAAGGGAGATTAGTTTGTATCATATTGACACTGACAGATTTGCCTCGCTGATAATACTCAAGTCCATTTAAGATATTAAACTGTTCAGTGGCAGCTGTGTGACAATGGGTTTCTATTTCTGGTGCTAACTGTTGTTTTAGTTTGATTTTATAAAGTAGTTTCTGAGAAAATGTGTTGTTTTTCTATACTCCTGAAATAACGAATTTTTGGAGATACCTGTTTTTCATTGGAGAGCGATGATACTATAAACGTTTTGCTTTGCTGATTGATGGATCAGGGGTTATGCTGGGGCTGGAGAACCTCAAGGTTGTGGGTTCAGCTGTCAGCACTGTCCCGCAGATGTGGAGTTCCCGTGATGTACACACTGACGTGTGTGATTAGTCCTCAGGGTTGTGGGTTTAGTTCCCAGCATTGTTCCGCAGATGTGGAGTTCCCATGATGTACACAGTGGCCTGTGTGATTAGTCCTCAGGGTTGTGGGTTTAGTTCCCAGCATTGTTCCGCAGATGTGGAGTTCCCGTGATGTACACACTGACCTGTGTGATTAGTCCTCAGGGTTGTGGGTTTAGTTCCCAGCATTGTTCCGCAGATGTGGAGTTCCCATGATGTACACACTGGCCTGTGTGATTAGTCCTCAGGGTTGTGGGTTTAGTTCCCAGCATTGTCCCGCAGATGTGGAGTTCCCGTGATGTACACACTGGCCTGTGTGATTAGTCCTCAGGGTTGTGGGTTTAGTTCCCAGCATTGTTCCACAGATGTGGCGTTCCCGTGATTTACACACTGGCCTGTGTATTTCCCATGATTCCATCCGACTTTTCAGAATTGTGCTTTCAATAAATCACTGTCTCTAGCTGCCCTTAGATTGGGCTTTGTGATGGAGCGACACTCTGTCCTGGGTCCCCTGCTGCGGATTCATACCCTGGTGCTGCCCTGCAGTTACAAGAAATAGATTTATTACATTTTCACTCAGGATATTCTTATTCAGAGCAAGGTGCTTCGCCTCAGCACTAAAAATGTAATAAGTCAATGGTGTCAATAATTGTAATTTGTATTTACGTAAAATTATTTATCATGGCATAATTAGGGTTGGGGTTGAAGTGTAATAACAATCAACACTGCATCTTAACATTAGCTGCAGTTGAATGGCCTAATTTAGCTTAGCCACAGATGTTGGGGGTTTGTTCAGGCTGGAGCTGTATGATGTGGAGGGATGTTACTCGAGGTTAGATGTGTAGCACTGTGAACATTCTTCTTCTTGCTGTGCCCCCTGCTAAGTGGGGCCTTCCATTTACCTGCCACCAGGAGCCAGTGAAGAGCAGGGGCGTGCTATGAATGCATTATGAAGGTGCACTGAATGTTCTATGAATACATTATGAAGGTGCACTGAATGTTCTACGAATGCATTATGAAGGTGCACTGAATGTTCTACGAATGCATTAT